>KK120875.1:146011-165178 GCA_000611955.2 Stegodyphus mimosarum
TGTCTGATAGACTTCCTTATGCCTAATATCGAAATCTTAAGTAAAGTTTAAGCCCGGTTGTGCATCTATCTGAGTTCGCGGTACCGCCAATTAACGAAACTAGTTATAGCAGGTGTAATATCAGTTGCCCCCTGTGCTGCAGCCTGGGCAAAGCTTTCAGTGACGTTTGACTTACTGTTTGGCCATTACTGACGATATGCATAAATTTGAAAGGGTTCGGCTGTTCGGTTAAAAAAGTCATTAAATGCCTTTTTTACTTCCTTTTACGAAGTATTGTATTCGCAACAATTTTCATGTATGAAATTTCAAGAAAAATATCCATTTTGACCGCTATCGAATGCAATTTAACCATGTTTTTGAATTACATCTGTACGTAAGGACAGAATAAAGGAAGCTTTTTCCCAAAACGAGTTGCAAAAGGAATTTAAAATGAATTCAGAAGAGATTTTCTTCGTAACGTCCATACGTATGTACTTACGTGCATATGTATATATATGTATGTTACGTACATATGTACATATGTATAACTCAAAACCGAGTAGTCGCAGAATGTTGAAATTTTGTATACAGGACTGCTATAATATGTAGTTGTGCACCTCCGTTTTTTGGTTGCAATCGACTGCACCAAAAGTAAAAATGCTGCTATCCTTGAGCTCCGTTTTTTTTATTCTTATATGTTGGTAAATTCTGCAATTTTTGCTTTAAAAATTACTGAATTCTGTTGTTCTTATCTTCCGGCTAAGGTTTTTATGCCTTTTGTTAATCTGCATGCAATAGTTGTAGAATTATAAACAATTTAAAAGTTCTTTGAGTGCGACTAAACCTGTTTTTTTACCAAAGCACCCACATTTGTGTACATTTGAAACTTAGCATAACAGTGAATTAAGTCAGTTTCTGTACCTTCAGTGTCTTTTTACTGAAGGGGACCAAGAGTAAACTTTCAGTTTTGTACAACAAAAAAATTGCCTTCATGACGGCTGGCCGAATTGCTCATTTTTGCGTAGGAAGTCTAATTTTCTTTAACTGTTTTAACTGTTTTTGGTGTTTTATATTTTTTCAGATATTTCAATTGTTAATAAAGATATTTTGAGATTTTATGTATCTTTGCGTTGCCGCGAAGTGAGAACTGAATTAATTGAATGAGGAATATATCTTTAATGAAATTCGAGGAAATAAGTTTAAATGAAATGCAGCAAAAATGGCTATGATTTAATATCCCGTACAAGGAAGTCATGTGGTGTATACATCAGATTTTTAATTAAGTTATTGTTTTATTATTTCATCATGCAAAATATTAAAAAAGCAAACTTCTCATACCTGGGAATTATTAAAAGCTGTGTTAAATATTTGCTGTAAAGTGTTTCCCCTTACTGAAAATAAATTCCTCAGCTATGCATTTTATGACCAAAAAATAACTTTCCTCACCTTCTAAATCGCCCGTCAGTTGAAATGAAAATGTAAATCAACGCATGATAGAGAAGAAAACTTATGTTGTTAAAGACGCGATAACTGTTTCATTCCAGACGAAATATAAAATTACTAAATAATTGTTAGGGAAGCAGTTACCGAGAAAAAATTAGAGAAATAAGCAACAGAACATTAATAATAAATAAAACTGTATGCATGTTACTTAATTATGTTGATAAAAGCGAAGTAAACCTTTACATGTTTATTTATTATAAATTTAACATAAATTTGCATAAAAATCAATTAATTGTGCGAAGTATTATCTCAGAACTGAAATAAATTATTTCATAGTGCCCAATTAAAGCGACACAAGTATATTTTCAAACGTTATTGTTCACATTCTTTCAAAATCCAAGTCGGTAGTAAGAGAACGTAGAAAATCGACAATTAATGTTAACTTCAACAATATGAAATTTAAAACTAAAAAAAACTTATTCTTATATTCGTACTGGCTTTAAAGAACACATATTACATATTTTGAGAGAATCGCAATGCATATCCTCTCTTCTCCAAACAGCATTCAAGATTTTGAGATGCTTAAACGTAGGTAAGCAGAATTAAATATTACAAAATTAAGTGGATTTAAATTTCCCCAGATAGTTGTATAAAATGTTTTGCTAGTGTGTTGGATATCACAGTCCCTTACGTTAATATTCCTTTTTTTTAAGTTTTTTTCCCCGAAAAGTTTACTTCAATTGTTTTACAATCTCAACGTAGTTGGAAGGCATCTTAAAGCTTCAGGTATGCTACGTTGGTTAATTTTGTAAATCGATCGGAATACGTAATAAGTTTTACATTTTCTTCATAAAAGAATTCCATCAGCCATTTTAACATAATAGTAAAATTTAATTTATAAAAATTGCCTTCACTTCATTAATCATTCAGAATTTTAAGCTTAAAATAATTAAGTAAGTAATCAAAGTAATTAATCAAATTCTTATTGTTTAAATATGACTATATTTATAATTTCAGCAATCCATTTAAAAAAATTCAAATATGCTTTTTTTTTCCTTAGAAATCTGTTTTGCTACGGTTCAGATTCTTCCGAGGAATCCGACTTCAGAAGACTATGACTCAGTCATCCACCATCTTGATGAGTACGAAAAAGCGAGAGTCGTAGTAGTATTTTTGAATGAAGATAAAACTAAGTAATAACTTATTTCTCAATGATTGTTTTAAACGTTATTTTCGGTTATCTCTGCAAACTAAATCCAGAAATGAACTTCCTTTTTATTCAACATCTCTCGGTGTAAATGTTCCTAAAATTTCTGTTTTGAAACTTCAAGGTATATATAGTTGAAATTTATTTTTCATAAAATTCTTTGTGATAATGCTGTTAGTTTTGAGGGTAACTACAACACTTCCTTTATATTGCTCAGATATAAATATCAACTGATTGCTTCGAAATACCATCGTTATCTGCACAAAATAACGAACATACTTTTACGTTTGGTGAAATTACTTGATTATTTAACGTTAATAGTAATTAAAATGCTTAAACAACATTTTTAGGGTATTACTTGTTTTCTACCAAGTATAAAATTGTAGCTATTATTAATTTAATATAAAATTGTAGCTGTTATAAATTTTCAAATAATTTAATAAAGATATTTCGAGGTTTTTATGTTTCGTTTGAGAATGAGAAATGTATCACTAATGAAATTTGAGTAAATAAGTTTAAATGAAATACAGCTAAAAATGTGTATAATTTAATAAGCCATACAAGGAAGTCATATGTGCTGTCCAGATCAGATTTGTTTTAAAAAGGTACTTCCAGTTGCAAACATTATTCCACTTTCAGTTTGTGGGCGGCCATGAATATGATTCCAGATTTTAAAATACAATATCTGAGGCAATTTTCGTCTTACGGGAATCAAACTTTCTGCATTTTATTTTGTGCAACCAGTACAGAATTTTAATAAATGTACGTACAAACATCGGGAGAACGTATAAAAAATTGTACTCTGTGATTTTGATGAACATTTTTTTTTCAAGTTTAATAATTTTAAGACATAAATATTTGCGTCAATTAACATTTTTGTAACTGGAATTATATGTCTACTTGTGGAAATAGAGGCCTGGTTATGAACATTTGTGAACACGATGCTTAAAAAAAATCCTTACAATCTAGAAATATCGGATTACAATTAAAAACCTCGAAACATACTACTGCTACATAGGAAACCTTTATTATTGAATAAAATTAAAATTCAGCTAAAAAAATTTCAATTTTGAAAGCTGCCGAGTTTGTTACTACATTCCTGTTTTCAGCATAAAATGGTTAAAATTTATCAAAATATTATTAAAATATATTGTTACGAAAAATTCGGCGGTTGCGCCTGTATGTAAGCTTTCCGGCATAGCACTAGGGTTGCCATAAAATAGTGTATGGCAGGGTTGCCAGATTGGCGACTTTATCGCCCATTTGGCGACCAAATTGGCGATATCCCATGGTCCAATCGGGAAGCTTCTAGAATAACTTCCTGTCGAGATATTTCTCGAAACGTGTCGAACTTAAAGAAAAGCTATATAAACCCTTGCGTGTCCGAGAGCGAGGAGTTAGTTGTTGCGAGTTAGAGTTGCGAAGTTAGTTGCGTTGTTGCAAAGTTAGTTGCAAGTTAGTTGCGAGCATTGTGAAGTGTTGCGAGCAGTGTGATTAGTTGTGAGAATAGCTGCTACGCGAGAGTTTTGTGAACGGAAAGCAATCGAGATAGTGCTTTGCCGTGAAGCTATCTTTACAGTATAGCTTGACAGTGAATTGGTGATTGTTCCACGGTGTTTTATTATAGTTGCCGTGAAGCCACCTGTACAGTTACAGCCTGAAGCTGTGTTGCTGATTGTTTCAGCGTATTTGTTGTAGATTTTCGACGCTTTTAAAGGTAATTCTGGAACTGTGCTGTAAATAGTGATTCCTGTAAATAAATTGTGCTTTTTATTGCTCTGCATCGTGTTTTCATCGGATACTCTCAAATCTGCGAACCCGTAAAACGCAACAATATAATCATTTGAACAAAATGAAAAACTCAATTATATATATAGGCCTGTACCTTATATATTTCTAAAAAAATCAATGTATTCATCAGATTTTATTTTGGAAGCAAACGACTACGCTTACAAGACGCTGAATGCTGGAAATTTTGCATCGGCTTATAAAATTTGCGAAAATGCTTTATTTACTATAATCATGATTGAAACGTGTTGCAAAATGTTTTTAAGAAATCCTTCAAAGAGGACATCTTAAATTAGTTTTTTTGTTACCCTGATTGGAGTTTAAAAATATTGAAGATAAATTAAAGATACTCCAGGTTGTAGCTTGACGATAATGTTCTCTCTTGAATCTAACCTTTACTCATTACAACATTTCATAGTTAACTAAAAGTAATATAGAAAAAGTTAAATAAAAAATCATAATCGTCGTTATATAGTCAATAATGTTCGCTAACGAAAGTAATAATAATTTTTCAAAATTTTAATAAAAACGAAGAATATAAGAAAACTTGCATCCGTTTCAATATGTTATAGGTTTTCGCTTCACCTTTCAGATTTCATCATTAAATGAATATTTTGAAGTATTTCTGCCATACCTTTGAACTATAAAATTTAATCACAACAAAATTCTTAATTTTACTTCTAACCAAATCACATTGCAGTTAGTTTCAGTTTTTTAAGTTGCATGAAGGCTGCTGTCTGTTGAAGCTTGCTGAAAAGTAAAACTCATGCTTTTAGACACCATCAGACATTTTGAACTCGAAACCATGGAAAATCAATGGGATTCGAATTATAAATCTTCCACTTACTAACCGGACGTTCCAACATGTTACACCACGACTGTACGTAGGAAGATTGTCATATAGTGATTATTAACTAGCATTCCCTATATTTTAATTCTATGGTTTGCTCAGAAGTGTGTTGAGTTCTTTTGCTTGTAAATATGTTAAATGTGATGATTTATCAAAATATATTATTTTTATTCAGGATCTAATGCGCAATCAGGTTCATTTGCGCTTATTTTGCATGAGATTGATTATTCCTGAAATCTCTAAATTAAAAAGAAATATGCTCTCTTACTCCGTATATTTTCAAGTTAAAATGTTGTTTTTGTGTTTATTAGCATCCATTTGCAAAATAATATTTCTTACCTCTTGGAATCATAGTTACAGGGACTTGGAATCCTAGTTAACACAATGCCATCGATGTTTCCTTGCTAATTGAGATTTTGATATCATAACAATTCTTGCCATAAAACTTTTCTCGAAAATAATGCTAGGCGCTGTATATGATTTGTAAATTTTTATATTCCTCAGGGATCTCTTAACTGCAGTAAGGCGCAATCGAGTTCCTTCTGAAAGGTTTGTGTGGATTGGGAGTGATGGCTGGGGTGCTAAAACGTACCCCGTGGAAGGAAATGAAATGCAAGCGGCGGGTGCTATTACCATATTACCAAAAAGATACCCAGTCAAGGGTAAGCCAGTTTCAGATTGATTTTTTATCATTTGTCATGCTGGGATTTTCAACAGTTTTATTTATTTATTTCAGCAATTCAACCCACGCGTCACAATTTGAAAATGCTTCAGGTTTGTAAAAATGTGCAAAAGTTATTTTGAATACCTACGCTTTCTATTTTATTTACGGAAATTTCCCTTCAGTCTAAATAGAAATATAAAATGAAATTTCATTACCTGATAAATCTGCATCTGTTTTTTCTTTACGTGTCCACACATCTGGTCTTTATTTTTGCAACTAGTCGGAAACATACACAAACATAGATTTCCAAGACTTCAAATAACGCAAATATTCGTGTTTTGACACTTTTCAATAAATAAAAAAAATCAATTTTTTAAAAATTATAAAATATATATTTTTATACATTCCATCGCTTCCTCTACTTATAAATAGAAAAATTTTATACTCAATATAAAATTGTCAGTGTAACCTTTTTCAAAACGAAGATCTTTTCACAGGATCTTATAGAATTAGTGTTAGGTCCAGAGTTTCCAGCATTTAACGGTATTCACTGGTCGAGCAGTGTCATATAAAAGATCCAGTCCTAAAGGAACCAACATGAATTCTTCCTTCAGGTAATAAAATATTACTACATTCATACAGAAAAGCGACTACTTCAAAACAGAAACAATGCACATCACATATTTTCTTTTGTACTCAAAATTAGTGTTTGTTATAAATTGGAAAAGTTTTCTTTTGTAGTATTTTAAATCATTATTTATTTAAAAATATGAATTTTATATATATTTTTCAGGAGATATACATAAAGCGTATATGAACAATTTTCATTTATATAGTAGAATCTGAACTTGATTTGTAATATCATTTGTGAAATATTATAGATATATAGAAATATATAGAGAGTGATTCGTACAACGTGCACATAACGTATGTATAACATGAACATAATTCAACAGTTAATAGACACATGTTATATATAGAGAACAACTGCCTGCTTTTCATTGTATTGTAATGAACATTAAGTCACCATTTCCTACCACATACTCGTAATGTAAAACACTGGCAGGTGTTGGTACTGGCGCAAAGCTAAGCCTTTTGTTAAAAGTTTTAAATATTTCTAATGAATTTTTTCAGCTATTATTAATAAAATAATAAAACTTCATAACACTTTTAATAACGTATTTAAGCGTTCAAAAACTTATAAACTACTTCAGTGAAAATTCTTTCCGGATACCAACTACGATAAACTTAGTAAAATCGGAAAAGAATATTATTGAATGATATTAAACCTGAAAAAAATAAACCTAACAATCTCTCAAAGCAAGTTGAAAATGAAGTTAAATATTCCAAATTTTAGTTTTAAATATCTCACTAAATTTTTCACGTAGTACAGTCAAATCATCTGTTTTATATTTCTCTCACCAAAATAGAATTTTCCTTAGTATACGTAAAGGGACCTGGAGAACATATAAACAGATCTCGTTATTGTTACACAATTGATATTTTCTTAATTCAAATTACCTGCCAAAATATGAATATGTGTGTCATTTAAAACCATTTTGCAAGTGAACGTGTATGTCTAAGAACAGCTCTTGAGAAAACTAAGGTCGGATAAAGACTTCTGTGGCCGCAGTGTATATGTGTACAAATGTGTGTGTATACTCCACTTTTAATCAAATTTATATAGGTAAGAGAAAAAAAGGTTTGAGAAATTATTACTAAATTTCGTAGTAGAGGTAAGAGTAGTAGAACTGGAACAACTAATTTTCATACAGGCATGTTTATCTTCATAAATGTTCTGGTTTGTCAAAAATATCGTTTTAAAAAAATATTGCTTGCTATTCAAATAGTTTCAGGATGCATTTCCTGGATGCATGATAGCAGTAGCATTGTGAAACTGCTCATTATCACGCGGAATGATGAGATCCGTCACCAAAAAATGTCATCAGTTTGTTCTGAATGTTAGACGCAGATATGTCTCAAGTGGCAAATCTAATAATCCTCCACGACAATTCATAGTATCATCATGTGAGCATTATTACGGATTTCCTGCAATAGTAGTGATGGAAGGTACTGGAATGTCCATCCAACTCACCCAATACGAGTCCATGTAACTACGATATCTTCTCTAAAAGGGAATCAATCCATTACAACTTGCTTTAGGTGGTTTTGCGGAACATTGGCACGAACATGATGTCAAAAGAAGACGTACTGATGGTGGACAACATCTTTCTGTAAAATGGCAGAATGTGATAGACATGCCAGATAACTATACTGAGAGATTGTAACTGTTTGTACACCTACAGTCATAAAGTCTTTTCCGAAACATCACAGCAATATCACTAATTTTTACTCAGCTCTTGTACTTAGTATCATATGTACTTTGTTTTCCATTAAAAGCAACAAAATAAGTGCCATTAATTTATTTGTATTCTTAATGCAAATAAAATTATTTAAAAGGATTTTTATACGCTTTAAAAATCTTTACGTTTCATTGGTGTTATCAACTGCAAGAGAATGATAGGTTACCAAATTCAATCACATCTTGTGCTGATAAATGCCAAAGAAGAATTCTAGAAATGTACAAATTTATACAATGTTTAATTTACGGGAAAAAAAGTGGCTGTGCTTCTTCATATAAATTTGGACGCAACAAAAGAATTCACAACTCTTCAGCCCTTCAATTATTTTTAACATAATTACGCAACCCTCTCCTGGGAAAAGCGCTTTTTCTTTCTAGCAAAAACCTTTCTTTCAAGCAAAAACAGGGATAAAAACAATTTGTAAAGTGCTTTCATACCGCATTTTTCACAAAGTTACGCTTTAATTTATGTTTTCCTCCTTAGAATATTTTTCTTTTCAAAAATGCTTTAATTTTAGATTACTTGTTTCTCTCAACTTAGCAAAGAGAAAATGCTTTTAAAGCAGACGCATGGTTTAGAACAGAAAACATCCGCATAAATAATATTTTATTTGAGACTGCAAGATTCTTTTTAAAACTAAGTGCTGGATATCTTAAGATGCTGCTGTTTTTGAAATATTTTTAACAACTTCGGAAGTTTCCGGCGTGAATTTCATAGCGAATATTTAAATGAGTTTCTTTGTTTAATATTAATGATGGGGCTTGAATCTTCTTTGGACATAAGAACTATTTTGATTCTATTTTAACATGCTTTTTTTGCATGTTATGCTCGTATATTATTTGCTTTTGAAAGTATTTTCTTTTTAATTTTGCAAAACATTCGCTTTTTTTCAAATGCATTTTCACCCATTTAAATATCGTTTCAAATGCATCTATATTTATTATCACGAGTAATTATTCAGTAGAAAAGTAATTTGGCTTAATGAATAAAATGCAAAACTTTCTACGATGCTTTGAAGCTTAGCAAATAAATTGAATTTTTATTAACCATATTTTTTGACTGTTTTATTTTTTAAAAGTATATGTTGGCAAACATTTTATCCAGTTTTATATGATTCTACAAATGTGTTATTTTAACAATTAGGAAAATTAATTTATTTCAATTATTTAAAAAGAAAAGTAAGGCTTAATGAATAAAATGCAAAACTTTCTACGATGCTTTGAAGCTTAGCAAATAAATTGAATTTTTATTAACCATATTTTTTGACTGTTTTATTTTTTAAAAGTATATGTTGGCAAACATTTTATCCAGTAGTTTAGGAACAATTAATTCAATTGATGCTGTTTGCAAGTTTTATTTGGAAGTGTCATTTTTTAAACACAGCTAGTGAAAAGGAATGTTATGAAAATGTGTTCAGGAAGAATAGAAATATCAACGAACAGAAAGTATGTTAATAAAATCGATGGATATTCATTTTATTGCACATTTTATTTTCAAAAGTTAAATATAATGCATTAATGAATATTTGTCAGTTGTACTGTAACCATCTGGTTACAGTTATTATTCTAGAGATGGAAATTGCTGAAATAAAGGCAAACGATTTCAGCGATTCTGTCATAGTGATCAAAATTAAGAGATTTTTGCCTAGAACTAAGACTCATTGGACAGCCCATGTTTTATAAGGAAGAAAGATTTCAGTGCGTTGTACATTAATCGACTACAGGAACACATCCCGTACAATGAATGCTTGGATAAACTCAGCAAAATATTATCAGCTTATTCTTCAGATACGAATTTTTCATTACTATAAGTGTGTGGCAACAATTAGATTCATCGATAGTAACGAGTTGCCATAGTGACGATAAGCTCATAAACTTTGAAAACACAATTATTATATTTTTGACCTTTGAGTTGGTATCAGTTGCTGTTGAAATGGCTGTGGGCAAGCCCTGAAGGTAAGGAAGGACAACTAGCTCCAACATTTCGGAGATGTAGCGCTGGCTGTTTAAAGTACCGGCAATGCGTACTAGAGGAGTGCGAGAGTGATATCCAATACCGCCCCATACCGTAATACCCGGTGCAGGACCAGTTTGGCGGTGCACAACGCAGCTATTCAGCATCCTCTGTCCAAGGTGTCTCCATTCTCGAATCCGATCATCGTGTTGTTGCAAACAGAAGCGTGACTCGTCAGTAAAGACAATTTCATTCCATTCTGCCGTCCACATCCTTCTTTCATCGTACTGTTGGCGGCGGAGACGTCTGTGGTTCTGCGTCAAGGGTAGACGAAGCAATGGACGTCTTGCGGACAGACCACTCTGCTGTAAACGGTGTCGAATGGTACGCGCAGACACTTGATAACGCGTTACAGACTGAATGTACTCTGCTATGGTTCGGGATGTGACTGAGCGATCCGTCACTGCCATGCGCACAATGTTCCTGTCATCACGTGAAGTGGTGCACTGAGGTGGATGCGATCGAATACGTCGGTCCGTCGTACCCTCCTGCATCCAACGGTCATTTATACGCATTACAGTTGCTTGGTTGTTTTGTACAGCACAACTACCGATTTCTCTGAAAGATAATCCACACTCTGGGTAGGTCACTATCCATCCTCTGTCGAACTCGGATACTTGATCAAACGATGATCGCTGTTTACTACGAGCATAATTGATCTTTTTTTTTGAAAAAAACCACAAGAAAAACGCAATTGCCGAACTTGAAATCGTCGAAAACTCCAAGCCTTAAAAAGAGCTTTGAAGTGGCGCCACAGGCGCGCGTGATGTGCGTCTGGGCTGAAATTCTAATCATTTGCATATCTCACCTCCTCTAATGCATGTTGTAAATTTCATGTTATTTGCATGCTTCCTTCAGGGTGTTGCATTTACGGTGGCCAGCAGCGTATTTGGCCAAAGGGTACGATGCCGTTCCTAAATTGGAAACTATAGGTCGAAAAGGAATTCCAATTTTGTGAAATTTGGGGAGGGCATAAAATCTAGCATAGTTAGCAATAGGTGGAATGAATGGTTTTTTAAGCTGAGTCGAAAGTATATGAGAAGATTTTAGAGCTTTTTTAACTTTTGTAAGATCAGAAGTTGAGGGATCTTTAGGGATCGAACAGTATGGGCCTTCACTTATCGGTTTCGTGACCCCATTAATGTATGTGTGTTTGTCCATAACCACAATTTGTCCACCCTTATCAGCCTTCGAAATTATAATATTAGGATTACAATGAATTTCACGTAAAGCTTTCTTTTCTTTTTGGTTGAGATTCGAAACAAATGAATTGTTAAAATTCACATTATAAGTAATTAAGTGGCGAATTGTATCTTTCTATGCTTATGAAATTTTAGAGAATTTAAAAGCTTTTTCAATAGCGGCGATGATTTGAGGAATGCAAGGTTTCGATGACTTAGAAAAGTTAAAGTTGTATTTTAATACATTCATTTGATCATCTGAGATCCTCTGAGAGACTGAAATTCACTTTGGTTTCCAAAATGAACATTTTCGTCAAATTGAAGGACTAGGTATGAACCCTCAGTCCTGTACATGCTGACATTTACGTGCACTATTTTGAGGTCAAGTTATTTAAAAAAACTATCTTTTCGTCTATGGATCCGCTACGTAGACTACACTTTATCGCTCTTTTTGATGGTGGTAAGGAAGACTTACCCCAGATTTTTATCTGTTATAAATTCAATTGATCCCGCTATCCAATTCACTTTTGAGACTGAATCTGATAATACACTTCCCTTCCTTGATATTCTTATAATTCATAATGGATCTAATTTCAGCACCACTGTTTACCAAAAACCCTTTTCTGTTTGTTTAACTCCCCATGCTAAGTCATGTCATTCAGCTGCGCAAAAAATGGCTTCTTTTTACTATTATTTATTTCGAGCTTTCAAAGTTTGTTCCTCAGAATCTCTTCTCGCTAATGAACTCAATTATGTTGTTTTTTCTCCCATAAATAAAATCCGAGGATCGGTTCTTAAAGATTTTATTTCTGACTTTAATTCTTGGGGCATTTATAGCATATCGTGTCGGTGTGGCTTAAGTTATATTGGCTAAACGAAAAGAGCGTTAAAGTTTCGCCTAAAGGAACATAAATCTTACGTCCAAAAAGGCGAAATTAATAAATCTTCAATAGCTAATCATAGTTGGAAATTCAATCACAAGTTTGATTTTTGGTTGTGCTAAAATTATCCAGAAAGCTGGTTCTACACTGACTACCAATAAGTATTTGGAGACCTATGCAAATGACGATATCTGCGGTCCTAAGGTACGTCACGGACTCCGCCAGTATATATCGTGTAGGAAACAGCATCGGCTTTAGTCGCATGAAAAATGCCTCGGAGTTCTGAGCTCTCTGATTTCGAGAAAGGTATAATCATCGGGTATCACAAATGTGGCCGATCCTTAAGGGACATATCTAGTGATCTGAAGTACCCAAAATCGACAGTGGCCTATGTGATTAAGAAGTGGAAGGTGAGCGGTGATCGTCGGAATGTGCCCCGAGTCGACAGACCAACGAAACTGGGAGACAGAGACCGACGAGTGCTGTCCAGAGAAATTCGGAAGAACCGCACCCAACCGATGGCCCTCATCAGCGAGGAGTTTCAACAGGCATCCGGGAGTATTGTTTCAATGAATACCATCAGTGAGGAAGCACATCTGCTTGGTTTTCATGGTCGTGCTGCAGCCCATAAGCCTTTGATCACAAAGTCCAACCGCGCTGCCCGGTTAATGTGGTGCAAAGCACATCGAATTGGAATTGGACCCTAGATCAGTGGAAACGGGTTCTTTGGAGTGACGAATCAAGGTTCACCCTTTACCATTCGAATGGCAGGATCTGGGTCTAGCGTCTACCTGGAGAACGTCTCCTGCCAGAATGCATTGTGCCAACAGTCAAGTTCGGCGGAGGTGGAATTATGGTCATGTTTCTTTCATGGTAAGCTCAACTCCGATGCCTACTGCACTATTTTGGATGACAATGTGTTTCCTACGTTGTGGCAGTTTTACGGGTTGGATCCCTGTTACTTTCAGGACGACAATGCCAGGTCACGTTTCGACGTTAACCAAGGCTTGGTATGGTGCATATGGAGTTCATCGAATGGACTAGCCTGCCCAGAGTCCAGACCTGAACCCTATCGAGAACCTCTCAGACGAGTTGCATCGCCGAATTCAGGGGTGCACTACCCGTGCAAAATCGGTGAAGGAACTTCTATGTCTTCTCCAAGCCGAGTGGAAGAAAATACTACTAACTGTCATACAAAGACTTGTGGAAAGTATGCCCCGGAGGATCCACGCTGTAATTACCTCTCGTGGAGGCTCTACCAACTACTGATTTTGAAAAAGTTATTCTTTTCTATCACAGGTGTCCAAATACTTATTGGTAGTCAGTGTATTAGGGAATTGGGTTTTCTTGAATCTTTTCACATTCACAAAATTTATCCTGTTTGGTCAATGACTTGAATTCCAATCCAGTCTTGCCTAATGCCTTTAAAATTCTACTAACTTAACCCTTCATTTTTGCTACTATTTCTGTCAACAGATAGCGCTATCGGCTCCTTACATTGGTTGCCTGTAGGGTATAAACATTCGCTTTCTCGATTTGTAGAATTTTTCTGCTCCTGATGAAGAGGGACCCGTTTCGACCTCGAAATCGATTGGGATTTTACAAAATTTACGCTGAATACAAGGTTGTCGATTTGCCTGTTCTATTTGAGCAGTACTTTATAGAATGATACCCCGCTGCAAATAAATTAACATACATTCTCATTTGTAAACAGGAAGGGATGTTCATGAGCTCCCTTCAGCAAATATAGCGGCACACACTAGAATACCGCCGCTAGCAAAACACTTCGAAGTGGTTGCAAGAAGAAGAATGAGCCGAAGTATTCCGACGTTGAATACACGATGTGAATTTTCCTGTATAATATATCTGAAAGAAAATAAAAAAACAATAGGATTACCGGTCATCAGTCCAAGCACAATATTCTCTATGTCACTTTGTATGCTCTATGTTGAGGAGTGCATTTGTCTGGACAGTTAACAGGATGCATTTTGCAGGCTTTAGGTTCTCTGAAAAAAGCCCACTGGACTAAAGCCTGCACTGTAAAAATCCGCAAAAGAAATCACGCAGTCATGTTTGCGCGTATGATAAATAACCACATGGATAAAAGCCTACATTTTATATTGCTCGCTTTCTTCAACTGTCTATGGATCACAAAGAGTTATGGTCCCTTTGGCAAATGCAATTTTGTATCTGTTGGTGTAATCTATCTATGCTGCTTGTTAATTAAGTAATATATAATTAATCAAAAATGAAATCCATGTATTTGACTAAATAGTTTATATTTCATAATTCCTTTCATATTCATTTTTTTTGTAAATGTGAAGCATTTTTATTCATATTTCATTTATAGCTTAAACGAATGTCATTTTAGCAGGTTTCGATGAATACTTCAAGTCATTGAATCCACGTAATAATACCAGAAATATATGGTTCAAAGAGTATTGGGAGGCTCAGTTTGATTGCACGTTTAATGACAGTAGACTGCTAGGCGAACGAAAGAAACTTTGCACAGGTAGAGTATCAACTCTGTTTCCTTTTAATACTTTGTCAAATATTTTGATACACTATCTGTTTGGGATAAAATATGATTGTGAGGTTCATTCATCTTTATTTTAAACTATTTCTTTAAGCATTGAGTCATCTACTACAAGATACTAAAGTCTTCCTTCCAACAAACTTTGAACCCAATAGGAGCTATTTTGATTAATCAATAAACGTAATGAGTTCAAGTTTTATTACTGTCTTCTTAAAATGTAAATTCAGCAATAAATTTAGTTAAATTCATGAACACATACTTTCTAATTTAGAATGAAAGATTAAGAATTTAGAAATTTAGAAAAATTATTTTTAGCCTGTATGATAATGAAAACAAAGAAATAGCAGTCAAAATGGTTGCAGTTTCAAAATTGGAGATCGGAGATCGAAATATAGCAAAAGATTTTATTACATTTCTCATGCTTAAATATGTGCCCTCAAACGGTAACCTTAGTTTAATAGTGAATCCCAGTAGGCAGGTAAAGTAGGTATGTTGTTGGTAGCAATAAAGTGGGAGTTGATTATTAGGCGCTGAGGGCAAAAAGCAATGACAAAAAATCATCAATGAGGATTGTGAAAGTTATAAAGTGATATAAAGTGATCCGTAAACTCATCATAATTAAGAATGTCTTGAATTTCTCTGAAATCAGAACACTTCATTTTAAGAAACGTATGAGAGGTAGCCTAGATATGAGTCGACAGATTCAATTTTCAAATCCTTGTAAATAATAGAATTTCTCACTAACCAAGGTACTTACTTTTTGTGAACATTTATTTTGAAAGGTTTCATTTATTTCTTTTACGATTAATTTATGCCACCTATAGCAATTGCAGAAGGCTTGATATATATTGGAATATACATTGTTACCAAAAATTTACAGCACATTTTTAAGGTTTATTTATTTATTTATTTTGTATGTGCCTCTATGTTCTTTATTAAACACGAAATAAGAAAGTAGAAAAAGCAAGTTAAATTTGTTTTGCATCTAAAGTAATTTTATAATGGGAAAATTTTTCATGTTTACATCAAAGGTGAGTAATTAAATGTTGAATATAATGCATTTCAGAAGGAAAATTATTCATAATTGAAAGCAGAATGAGGATTTTGAAAAATATATGAAATAAAATTAGGTTGTGTAGTAAAAGCAGCCAGGGTACTTACAAAGGAAAACTTCCCTAACTAAACTTCTGAGGATGACATTTTTAATAAAGATGACATAATAATGTTTAATCAAGTTTCATTTGTTATAGTTGAACATAAATTAATGATATATCTATCTAGTTTCTCCTCGTTTGAGGCATTTAGATCCATCGAACGGTGTTTACGATAAGTTACATGTTTTAAAAAATATGCTTGTTACAAAAACATATCTTAATCAAATGGCTAGCACACGAAATAATTGAAAATTTTTAAGACTGCCTCTATTTCACGTTCCCGATATTAGTCGTGCCAATACTGTATTGATTATACGCCGCCCTGTGTGTATTTTTAGTTCTGCACTCTGCCTAATCAGCAATTGTCACGGAGTAAAGAAGTCCCTAATGTAGTTTACAGTGGATTCAGAAAGTTATCTTTCTAACTACATAGCGAAAATGCAATTACGTTCTGTATTATAGTTTGGAACAGGCGTAACAAAACACTTCAATTATTACAGTATGCATGCGGTAGTGAAATATTAAGCTAGGTCATAAATATAACTAGGTCAGTGAGTCACTTCAAGGCGGCAACATGCGAGTGATTAGCAGAGCAAAATCTGACAAACTATCTCTTGTGGTTACACGCATCAACATTGCATATCCATAAACAGGTAATGAATAATGACTATTATGGCATTGCCTGGAGCAAAACCAGGCAATCCAAAAAATAATTTACCTGGAGTTATGACCGAATTTGTCCAAGAAACGTGGTTTTACTCTGGATACATGGCTGCAGCACTGTCTAAAATCAATCTCTCAGAACTAAAATGTCTTGAGTAAAATTCAAATGTACGAATATGATTTAGAAAATTCCATGAGTAGAGCTTCTTCAGACAAGGAAGTAAAAACGCTATGTTCACAATGTTAACAAAAGTAATAGAATCTTTTATAAGGAACTGTGAAAATTTAATTCATTGTGAAAGGCTAAGATTTGAAAACGAATAACAATATAATAGTAGAGTCATCTGATTCTATATAAGAGAATAAGAGGCTGATTGAAGAGTTTCAAAACTTTTGAATCAATCTACGTATGTATACAGAGCTCATTTTTCTGTTCTTCAATAAACTAAAAGGAAAATTCTTTTTCAGGCGAAGAAGACATTGGAAATTCGTTTCGTCAAGAAGGATTGGTGCCAATGGTTATTGATTCAGTTTATGTCTTGGCTAATGCAATAAGAGCTCTATGTAAGGAGCATCCGGAATTCTGCACTGGTAAAGGCGATAAATACAGGAATTTGTTGAAAGAATACATTATAAATACAACTTTAAAAAGTAAATATGATACCATACTAATATTCTCAAACTTTTGCATTAGTTTTATACGCTTTTATTTTATTATCTGTGGGAATTATGGTTTAAGAATTCTAAAATAGTCACTGGAATCAACAGTCATGCAGCCTCATTTCGATGAACAACATTCACTTGTATTTAAGTCAAATTAAATTAAACTTAATGCTTTTTAAATATCTGAAATTAAAAAGCTATATTCCTTTAAAGCAGTATTCCACAGTTTTATGAAGTTATTTATTTCTATATTGTTTCGATTTCGTATTTATTTAGCTTTTTATTTAAAACTGTAATTAAAATTACTTTATTTTCCCGTGCAACGCAGACGATTTTTGAAGAGAAAAGCTACGTCGGAAAAGTAAAAATAAAAGAACGCGTGCATTTAATATTTAATAAATAAATATCTCGTAATTGCTGTTGCCATCCACAAAATCGAGAAAAATCAAGGTTTTACCAGAATATTCTAGAGAATAATTAAAATGTTTATAAAAACCGAATTAAAACACCTCATTTCAGCTGTAGTTGTAGCTGCTTAAAGCGAACTGCTGTTGTTTACTTATTGCTGTGATTTGTTGTAGCGAATTCACTGTGAGATTGAATTAACTTTATCTGTTTTGAATTGAATTATATTTAACGTTTGAGATATTTTGACATTGTACGAGTATCTGAGGGAATATTTCAGTAATTTGTTTTATTTATCGTGAAAAGAATAAATTTCATTAACTTTTTAACAATTTGTGCATTCAATCCATTACGAACCCGTACGCACGCAACAATATTAAAAGATCATATTAAAAGTACATGCTGTATATTTTCTAACTTTTGTATAGTTACAGATAAATTATCATTAAATAAATGGTATGACATACTGAATTTAGCAATATGTTAGATATGTTTACAAGTTTTAAACTGTTAAACTTTTCAACATCCGTCAATTGATAGAACATTATGTTGCATTTAAAATTTAAAAAAACCTAAATTTCTGAAATTAGAGTTTAATTTTCTTCATTAATTCATAAAGAAAAAATACAAATGTCTTACATTAATAAATTAAAGTATCACAGAAATAGTATATAAAAAAATAACAAGTTTGTTAAATTATTTATTTGCATAATTATTTCAATTTCTTAATAAGTTGTTGTTTAAGTTTTTAATTTTATCGAGTCGCTTATTTTAAATATTCTCCAAATTTCATTTGTAACGTTCCAAAAATTAATGCAGCTCTCCCTCTGAATTACAGTAGAATAAAATATGATACTCTACATAGCATTTGTTAAAAAATTAACTTAAAAATTTTTATTTTCTTTAAAGGCTTCTATTTCAAATGAAATATCAAAATTCAGCCTAGCTTTTCTTCTCGGGGTGAATGTATCTCCTTCAATGTTGAAACAGCATTCAAATAAAAAAAAGAGTGGTAGACGATAATTTTAAGATAAAAACACAAAAAAAAAATCTGAAATGTTTCAGATTTTAAATTACGTCCAAAGGGACGTTTATTTAACATTTTGTGTGTTACCTTTATTTGTTAAATACCATGTTCTTCGCACTTAAACCATAAAATTCAGTTCAACAGCAATATCGCAAAATAATTTTAAATTGAGCATATCTTTAGAAATTTCGGTACACGCTCTCACGCGCTGGAGATAAAAATGTTTTTTATCTCCATTTATTTGGCTATTCATTATTTGGCTATTTATTTAGAACTGTAATTAAAATTCCTTTTTATTTTCCCGTGCAACGCACGCAGACGATTTTTGAAAAGAAAGCTACATAAAAAAA
>KK120875.1:169308-199864 GCA_000611955.2 Stegodyphus mimosarum
GGAAACACGTTTCATTTAACACTGTGCTCTGTTTTAATTTTATATTTTATATTTTAATATGCCACCAAATATTGTCACCCTGTATTATATTTGAAGAAATTAAATAATGAAGAATTTGCAAAAATGTATGTATGTTTCTGGCATTGTGGTAAAACAACGGCACCTAGAGCCATCAAATTCCGAATGACGTAATCCTACTGTGAATATGGGCATCTGGTAGTCCAAATTTGAAATTTGGAATTTGTTTTATTATCGATTTCATATTTTGTAAAACTTTAACGAATTTTTGATTAACAAACCCAAGGATTTCAAAGCGAGCCATGGCAATGTTGTATAGAAAAAACTTTTTTATCTCCAGCGCGTGAGACTGTGTATCAGAAATTTTTAAAGATATACTCAATTTAATATTATTTTGCGATATTGCTCTTGAAGTGAATTTTATGGTTTAAGTTCGAAGAACATGATATTTAATAAATAAAAGTAACATATAAAATGCTAAAAAAAAGTCCCTTTGGACGTAATTTAAAATCTGAAACCTTTCAGGTTTTCTTTTTTTTCCGGGGTATCAAGGAAAACCGAGCATTTCATGCAAAAGCTGAATTTGAATTTTTGTTAAGTTCAAGAAGTAAGATTGCTGTAGATTTCATGCTAGACAAACCCTCAAAAGTTTTTATTTTTGTGTTTCAATGTAACTTTTGCTTTCAATGTTTCAAGTTTCAAAATTTAGTATTATGTCTCTCAACAAAATAATGATACTATACGTACTCAGATTTTAAAAACATCTAACTTTCTGTATTAGGTAAAATTACCAATATCATAATTCTAAAGCTTAAATAATAACATATTTCTAAAGCTTAAATTCTAAAGCTAGCTTTCTAAGTCATTGTGACACAACTTTATGCATAAATCACCTTCACATGACCTCCTATCGCTGAGATTTTGCGTTGACCCTGAATGAAAAGCCTGAAATGAGAATCGTTCTTACCCACCCAATCAAGAGAGGCTGAAATGGCACAATTTTTAAAAGCAGCCTCAATTTGGAAAGCATGAAATGAGATATAACCAAGTGAGCACAGTTTTAAATGAAATGAAAACACATGCCTCATCTAGACCATAAGCTTATTTCTTTGAACACCTGCTCTTGCCTTTCCCACGTCTTCCTATAATCATGAAACGATAAAAACAGAAAGGCTCTGAAATGGTACAATTTTTGATGTGTTTAACCACAACAAATGCATAACGGAGAAAAAATTCTGAAATGGCACGATATGTGTTGCCACGTTCAGAAAGCATGAATTGGAAAAGACCGAGGTGGGATAGCACAATCATTTAAACGTAAAAGGAATAAACAATAACACTGAAAATTGAAAATAATAAAAGTCATGCAAGATAATCACTAAAACTTTTGCAGCTGATGACAACCAAACTTTTGCGTCTTAGCAATAGCTAAACCTAACTTTTACAGCGGATGACAAAATCATGAAAACTTAACCGTCACCACACTGTAACTGGAGTGATGTGCCTGTCTAGAGTATTCAATTAGAAAAAATAATCATTCGTATTTTATAATAATGTGCATATATATTGCTTAGTCCAATATTTGAATGCATCTTTATATTTCAGGCTCGCAAGGTCATGACATGATTATCAGTTTTGATTTTACAAGAAGTATTCCTGTGAATTACACTATCTACCAGTTTAAAAAGGCTTATAAAATTGGAGACATATACGAATACAAAGCTATTGGAGAATGGAACCCATACACGAAGTAAGGAAATGATTTAATTTATCTGTTAAAGCTTCTTTACAACAGCTGTGTTATTAGTAGCATTTTTAGAATTTTGATTGAATAAAAAATGTGTTTCTTGCTTCTTAATATTTTCTCCTTTTTCAAACATGACGAACTATCTTAAATCTATAAACGTCGACTATTTGAGGTTCTACTATATCATAAATGTCATTCCGTTAATTAACTGGCAAATTTCATTACATAAAATACCAGTAAAAGTTTTATGGGAATTTAATGAAACAAAGCAAAATGTTTGAAGCACCTGAAAAGTTTCTTTACTCAAAAACACTCAGATTAGTTACATTACAACGACTAAAGATATTTAACTACTTAATTATCCACTTCCTCACTACACATCCTTAGAAGTTACCAACGTTATATAGGTAAGTTAAAGTTTTTGCTTAGTTCTGATTGTGCACACAAGATATGCAATACAAAATGTAAAAGTTGACTTCATTTATTTACCGCTGCAACTTGAAATACACTCATGTCCATAAATTAAGGATAATTCGGAGTCACGCGGAAATCGAACTCTAAAATAAATATATCACCTGTAAAATCACTACACACTCTTCAAGAATCATATGCAAATTTCAGGAAGTAACCAGATGACACCGATCAATGTAAGTAACCAGATGACACCGAAGTAACCAGATGACTCGTCACAATGACGAGAGTGTAAGAGAGTGATATATAAGGAATACAGGCAAAAAAGTAAAATTGTTCGCAGGCGCTTTATAAGCATTTCAGTGCAATAACCGAATAGTTATGACACAAAGGACGCATTTGGATGATTTTTTACGTGGTAGAATTATCGGCCGTGTGGAATGTGGGCGTACCCAACTGATCAAACGAACTTGGAATTGCCCAGAGTGTCATCTCCAGGCTTTGGCAACGATTCCAAGATGATGGTAATGTGAGTAGACGTTACAGCACAGGTCGCCCCAGAGTTACAACGCCGAATTAGGACCGGTGTACTTGGAGGCATACTCGACGAGTATTCGAGAGGTCCATTGTTCAAGAGCACTGCACATTTTTCATGTTTCCGGTTTCAAAAAAAAAAAAAAAAAAAACTAATATATCCACAAATGGTGCCCGAACTAAAAGGTGACGATAATTTGTCGCCACAAGAATTTGGCGACTGGTTTCCTTAATCCCCAGTCTCTCTTTAAAAGGGGAATACGTAAGGTATTTTCTCTCTCCTTTCCGCATGCCTTCGTGATGTAATTGGAAGCATAATCGACGCCATTCGAGAATTTCCAGGTTCGAGTCCCGAATGGGGCATTGTACATTTTTGCCCTCTCCTGCTTCAAAACAACCTAATGACTCTACAGACTTACATTCCTTTACAAAAAATTTTTAATTTCAGTTGATTTTACAAATGCACTTATATAAAGCCGCACTGAAAAGGACTAAAATTAGCGCGCCTAATAGTAGATCTTTAAAGGATAGAATTGTGCACTTTATTGAGAGGTGGAAAAATAACTCGACAGTAAAACTTATATAAAAGATGTAAAATTTTGTAACTGGGAGCGGGAAAGAAAGATATAATGGCAAAATTACTATTATTGATATAAAAACTGCTACAATTACTATTATAAGATATTTCTTCTTAAAACAGGAAAATGCTTTGAACTATTTGTTCAATAATCTAAGACGAGAAGCTGCCAGCCTCTCTAAAATACAGTAGCTTTCAAATAATTGAGTTCTTCATTAAGGGCTGACTTAGAGAAGCAAACCTTGAGAGCACAAAAAACAGAAAAAATAAAAAACGGCTATTTTTTATTCAGTAGGAATAACAGATTTAGCATATGGTAGAAGCAAATTGAAGAATATTTACGATATTCCGATAGACTATAGTATCAAAACTAGAACTATTGCAACGGATTAAAAGCTCAAGAGAGGAGAATTTGACATCAGAAAATGGTCAAAGAAAATTCTTTCAAATTCAAAATAGAACTAGATTGCAAAATGCACGGAACTCTTAAATGAGATAACTAGTGATAGAAATATCTTTATTGCCATCAAAGACGGGAATGTCACATCTATACAAAAGAGAGAATTTAGTTTTATTTGGCCATGTTCTACTTTCTTAAAGAAAGGTATACTCGGAAACAGCATAGCAATAACTAGGTTATCGTTTTAACTTACTATTTTGGCAAAGCAGATCAATCAAAGAAGTTAGTAAGTTCGGGCATGTCCTCGTACATATTATATAATACATTACAATCCGTGTTTTTAAACTGCAGAAATAAATCAGTTTAATCTTGTGCTTATGAAAAGATATCTATGCAGTGATAAACAAAATAGTTTTCTCTGAATAATAATTTCAAATCATTTTGATAGATTAAAATCTAAGATTTCCAAAATCGTATAGACATTATTTTTTGAAAGCCCTCCGTATTTTTTAAACTTTTATGACAGTTTATACATCGTCTGTCCGAAAGTTCCGAGATAGATTTTCTTCCTAATATATAATCATAACTGGGAAAAAACAGGGAATGCAGTTCCGGGGTGTCATGGATTGGTTGTCCGAGAGGATTCAGGAGGCTCATCCGGAACGATGGAATGGAAGGAATTTTTCCTTGATGCACGGCAGTGCGCCCACTCATACGGCTGGAGTTGTGGTGTATTTTCTAGCGAAAAAACGTGCGCCAGTTCTCAAAAATTCTCCATATTCACCCGATTTGGCGTCAAGTGATTTTTTTTTATTCCCGAAAATCACACTTAACAGCAGAGTACTTACTTAGCAGAGAGTACATAGTGCTAGCGTTGACTCTGTGCTCGATAACTGATTATGCTGTGCATTGTACTTAAGTGGGGGGACTGTATAGAACAAATGAAGCATTAAGCTTTCACCTTAAGTGTTCGCTAATTTTATTAATCCAATCCAGAGCATTTTGGACAGACGGTATATCAAGATTTATATTATTTAAGTATAACGCATCAAGATTTAATTCATGATAAAATTAAGTATTGCTTAATGGCTCTTTCGCTCAGATTAAGAATGCGATCCGTTCCAGTGTGGAACTGGAAAGACTATGTGGATGAATTAGATAAGCCAGTGTCCAGTTGTAGTGAACAATGCGGACTCGGAGAGGAAAGGATACGTAATTTGCATCTTCACAGACGCTGCTGCTGGACCTGCCGGCCATGCGAGGCAGAGTACTTTCTTCCTGACCCTTATGGCCATTGCACTGAATGTCCACAAGGTAATGTAATCAGGCATAAAAGTATATCTTTGGTTTGAAGTTATTGTTATTATTTCCTAAAGAAATGATGCTATATTTTTTACTCAAACTGGTGACACAAATATCTACTTATACAAGTTCGCCTGTTGTCTATGAAATCGTTTTTAGAATTGCTTCTAAATATGTCCTTCTAAAAGAATCCCTCGTAATGTTTTTAAGCAAAATGGTGACACAAAGGTCTATAAATGCGGTAATTTATACAGGTTGTCCCTGCTGTTTTCTGCAAAACAGTTTTATAATTTCTTCTCAGTGTGTTCTTCGAAAGGTTGTCCTCGCTTACTCTCGGTGAAAAGTTCAGTTCTTTCTGTAAACCAATGAACCAACAGAGAAAAGAAACAGGCCAAAATAAAACATAAAATTAGGCAAAGCAATAACTTTGTGTTTAACGTGGATTTTAATAAAGGCTCAAAAGTAAATTAGTCTTAATTAAAATCTATGCCAGACACAAGACTGTTGCTTTGCCTAATTTTATGCAATGAACCAATAAATGAAGCCATTATATCATTAGTATAACCGATTAATCGTTTTATCTCATATGCGATTCTTGATAAAATGGTAGTTCCGGATTTCACAACTATCCTGATATATTATAATGTATATACAGTTAGTTCTTTTCAAAATACATTAAGCATGACAAATAGTCCTAATGTTTTTAAAGACAGCTAATATATTCTTATCTCTGTAAAACACTGCATATTATAACTTCTGAGATATTAAAAACAATTGGGGAAACTTTGACAGCGATGAAGGTCATTAGTAAAAGAATAATTTTTTTATTTGTACATATTTTAAACCTTGAAACACAAATTCTAAAATTGTTACTAAGAAAAACATACTGTTGACTATGTTTTGTGAAATCCCACGTTAATGAGAGAAAAATCTGTTAAAATTTTAAAACTCAAGTCCTGTTTCTATTTTTTTTTTTTTTTTTTTAAACAATTAAAGGAACCTGAGAAGCGGTATATTGTAATTTTCATAATGTTTTTTAACTGGAATACTCGTCCATTCAAAATTCGAAATAACTTCTGTATAATTTACATCTAATTTTTAACCCAAAGTATAAAGTATTTCGCTATTGAAAAATAAGATATTTTCTTATTATTTAACAGCCACTTTGACCACCATACAAATAGAGAACTAATCGGAAAAAAATTATAACCACTTCTAATTTTCAAAATGAACTTTTTAACTAAACAGCTGTAAAATTTTAAATTATAAGACTGTATGAAATTTAAGTTGCGTAGCACTGAAATCAGAAATGTCTATAAATTAATGTTCTAGTTCTTCGCATTACATCATGCACTGAATGCGTTAATTATATTAAACCACTTTTCATCAATTTAATTTTCAGATGCCCTCACATCAACTATGATTTTTAATTTATCACTCACGCCGCTTGACGAATTGCAACTACTCGGCAGTGTTACGCTATGGCATGACATACGATTTTGAGTATCTTTTAAAATAAAATTATATATTTCTTAATTAGCAAAGCGATTTAAAAGCAATGTACGTACTTAATAATTTGCATCTCCATTTTAATTTTTGTACAAATTTTTCTTTCTCTAATTCAGATAATAAATAGTAATTCTGGCTCATAATGTATTTCATAATGTTTCATAATGTGTAGTGTGTACAATAAATGCAGGATTGATCCAAAAGTCACCCACTTTGAAATTTCAGAATGGATATTAATGGCATATAGTTTCAATGGGTGACACACCTGTACCGTTACAAGTAATACATCACATGAAATTTCAGTTGCAGTTTATGCTGTCAGCTTTAAAAGCCATTTATTTGGAGCCAGATGAATAAGAGATTTTCCTAAGCAGAACGAATTTGTATAATTGAGCAATACATCGCAACGCATTCTTACGTGAGTATTGTTAAAACTCTTAAAGACACATTCCTAGAAGCCCATGAACCTAACAATAGAATGAGTTCCCTTTTAGCAACTTGATTTTAAGAACCTCCTAGGATTCCTCATAAGAAATGCCGACCGTCTACTCTGAATTAAGATAAAATGGGTGAAATCAGAATTAAAATTTTGCAATCACCCAAAACGAATGTAAGAAAGATGGCATTGCAATGAAATGTATGCGTTGCGAGGTAATGCTCAATCATAAAAATTCTTTCTGCTGAGAAAATGTAATCTCCATCTTTCACCAAACGAATGGTTTTTAAAACTAACAATTTTGCTACTACTACGTTTATTAATTTTTACGTAAATTTGCTACTTTCGACAAACTTCTGCTACTAAAATTTATGTCTATATTGTTTTGTAAATTTTCTGCTGCCCCATCATTTTTTGTGCTCCTTCCTGCTAATCTGAATTTTTTTAAGTACTTTTCCGTTATTCATCTGTCATACATTTTGGTTCTTGCGGGCGAAAGAGAAATGAAACAGAAGCCGAGACTCAAGATAGTGCCATCGTTGAGTGTGCGCGTGCATGTTTTAGAGTGTAAACAATTTCTAGTTTGTGTACGTGTTTCGACACACACACACACGCTCACTAGAAACTGCTTACAATTAAAAACACTCGCCACAATGCATGATAGGTGCATGCTGGAAAAGAAACTTTTTGTCTTAATATGACGTAAAATCCAACAATATGTCTACAGTGTATTAATATTAATTTATACATAAATAAAAAGCAATAATTTATTTAAGCTTAAATAACAGTAAACAACTGGCAAGCTGCGATCGTAACACAGAAGCAAATTTGAATTAAATTTGCAGCAATTTTTGCTGGTTTTTTCATGGGATTGATTGATCGCTTTGTTTAAAATTTTAGTCATCTGTGCACCAAAGTTTAAATCGCATTATAGCTTGCAAAGTTTCAGGCAGATCATATCTGTTGTATTAACTAAGGTGAGAATTATGAGCAACTTGAAAAATTCAGCATCAACCTTCAAAATGCAATACCCATGTTTGAAAACTAGTTAGAAAGAATGAAAATATTCAAGACTAAAACTGTAAACTATATAAATATGAACTGCGTAAGGACACATAAAACATATTTAAAGAAGCCGAATAACTTCTTTAAAATATGAGTAAAACTTTCTACCACTCCTGCCTCAAAACTGCATAAAAAATATGAGTTTGAAAACGCGAATAGCATAAATAAATTTGAATTCAAACTTTCTGTGGATTTTGTTTGATATGCATAAAAATGGTCCATCGAATATTTGAGCGAAATATTTTCGAGAGAAATGCCATCCAACTCATTAGCTGATATTGTATTTTTACAAAAGGCAAAATCCACAGGCAAGTCATTCCACTTGAATTGCTCAAACTAACTAAATTAATAAATTTCAATCAAATAAATGAAATAAATCATTTTCGTCGATATTAGATATTAGACAAGCCTATAAAAGTTTCATATTGTAAGCATTTATGCTTATTATTCGCAGCATTATAGCGGAAACAAAATAAAATCTTGATACAGTTTCTAAGATTCGTTAAAGCTGCAAAAACTTAAAAATTAAAATAACACCAGATTTCCAAATAGCTAAACAAACAAATTTAATAGTGAAAGATCGTAGCTTTTTTTATTAGTAATCAGGATCTCGTGAAATGAAATAAGTTAAACAATCAGAATCTAAAATTAACTGAAAAATATTATCAATTAAAATAAAGCTAGAAGCAATAGATTTAAAAAAATTAAACAGCTAACTCCAAATATTGTTTATTAGATTATAGCAAAGTAAGCAAGAGTTATTTGCTTAAGGGAAGAAATGCCTTCGTTGAGATCTTTTTAAGGGAAATTAATTTGTAAAACATGGTCAAAAACCGCGAAAATGCCCATACAGCTAGCCCATCCGTCTTGGGCTTGAAGGGAGAGATGCCTTCGTTGAGATCTTTCTAAGAGAAATTGACTTGTATTCACACTACACATGGAATAAAAACCCACGAAAAAAGCTCATGCAATTAGCCAGTTCGCCTTGAATCGAATCGAAGTCTCGACGCTCAGAGACTTATCCGGTTACAACTAACTTATCGCTGGTTGGTCTCCAACTCAAAAGAGTTAGTAGAACAGCATTAACAATCTAAACGTGAGAAAGCGCTTAATAATGGATATAAACAAATTAAGTAAAAAATAAAAACTAAATTAACTTCGAATTAATTAAGAGAAGAAATTGAGATTTAAAGAATGAAAAATTAGCAATATGGCTTGAAGATCAACACTTATATGGATAATAAAATGATTGACTGCACAGACTGTCGTACCGAAGGCCTCGTGTTCAAATTGCGGAAAGGGCATGGACTTTTGAAAATGCATAATGTCTGTGCAGCAGTGGGCATACAAAATACACGACGAACCGAAAGACCTCGAAAGGCGAACCGAAAACTGGACCAGAACTAGGCACAGTCGCATTGTAATCTATATGGTGCTCAAAGCTCATGTCAACGACAGACGCAGTACTGTAGTTCTTGCCACGATAAAATTCTTGGGCTTCTTCTGATTGGGTCAGACAAATGATATTAGCAACAACAATAAAGCAATTAATAATTGAATTGCAGGCCGTAAATTACGAAATCCACGAAGAGTGAATTTGTGATAAGGTAGGTCAGATGTCATGGGAGATCACGTACGGATGTCGTCACAAAAATCACGTTATCTGTGACATCACATGCGACTTTTGGCTACTTTTCGATTCTTCACAAGCTCAAAAATTTCCAGCATCACTGACTTCAACTAAGATTTCAAGTGATATATTACTTGTAACAGCATAAAAGTGTCGCCCATAGAAACGATTTCGCCATTAATATTCATTCTGGAATTTCCACAACTTTTGAAAGCTTGATATGCACGACTTTACGATCATCCTGTAATTAAACATACTACGGATTGGATCATGTATCCAATCCGTAGTATGTTTCATAATCTGCCTAACTAATAATTTTTATAAATATTTTCACTATTATTTTAATTAATCGAATATTTTTGCCATATTTATTATCTGTCTCAGCACAGAACAATCGTTTTTGCTCCGAGTTACAACAAGTATTTTAATCATTCCTGAAGATATTTTTGTTTAGATTTAAAATAATAATAATAATGCATACACGAAATTTTGCAATATCTTGTTCCACTAATATTTATTTTCAAAATCAGCATCTATTTTAGATTTTTTTCGTCTTCTTATATGTAACTGGTTTCATTTCTACTAAGCAAAGAAAACAAATACTCTTGTAGTATGAATGAGATTTATGTACCCTGCTTCTACTCTCACCTTGTTACCGACTATCATTCTTGAAATGTTGCTGCATTTTAGCTTTATGAGAAGTAGATTTCATCATATTAAATATTTATTCTCCTTTCCCCGTCTTGGTAAACAACATCTCAAGGGTTATTTATAAAGCTGTTTACGAAAATGGGTATGAACTTGTTTTCGTTGTCAATATGTGCTTTCAAAATTTTCATTTTTTTTAAACAGAAAATGAACTTGCTTGCAAGCAAATACATCATAGTTTTTTTTGTCTCAGACACATTTGTTTATTATAATAATATCGAATTACTCTATTTCCTTTTATGGCGGTACTTTTTTTATCATTTTTGACATGTTATCTTGATAATGCTTTTGCGAAACATTCAAAAAGGATTTTCGTCTACTTCTTAGAGTTCAGTTTCGTATCATTCTGAAATGATGCAGTTTCTTGGATGATTTTAACCCAAAAGTTTGCTTTTCAGAATTTTCATATCGTTCTACACGCTTCCTTTTCCTCTAAGATGATAAATATCCAAAATAATGAAATGTTATTTCAGAAAACGTTTATTTGCTTTTCTCTCTCAGAAGACCAGATATTTGCTTTTCAATCAACGGTCGGAAAGAATCAAGTCCATCAACCATTCAGCCGTCTTATAAGGTATTTCTTCCGCCTTCCTAGCATACCTTCGTGGTGTAGTGATCAGCACGCTTGGCGCATATTCGAGAGGTCCAGTGTTCGAATCCCGCCGAGGGCACTGCTTATTTTTCACATCTCTCCTGCTTTCAAAAATTGCCTAATGTCTCGACAGTGGCGCCCGAACTAAAATTTTCATCGGACTTTTTCTTCCCATCATCTCAGATCTCTGAAAACGTATTTGATGAACTTTCTACGTGAAGTGCTCAATTAGCATTATTTTACTGAGCCAGACACGTTGCGATTTACTCGATATTCTGGGCGATACCTGAAAGAACTAGACTAAATATTCATACAACATAAGTAAGTAAAGCACCATCTATTCATATTTCGCTCAAAATAACATTTTCCTGTGCAAGTCTCAAATCAAAAGAAACATTTATTAAATCTCAGCTTTTGTATGAATGGTAAATATAATCAAGATTATTTTCAATAAATTTCTTTTGTACACCTTGAAGACATGAAAGTCTGATATACCGTTTCCTTTCAGGTCAAATACCAAATAAAGATAAGACTTCTTGTATAGATCTAAAGCCCGAATATATTGGACGGAACCTCAACAGCCCGTGGGCTTTAGTGCCATTTGTCTTTTCATTGCTTGGCATCCTGTGCACGTCTGCGGTGTTTGCCATCTTCTTAATATATCACAAGACTCCAATTATAATGGCATCAGGAAGAGAACTTTGTTATATTATCCTGATAGGGATCATATTTTGTTATTGCTTCACTTTTGTAGTACTTTCACAACCCACAGAAGTAAGTAGTTAAAGACAATTATTGATTTCGCTTGTATATTTCGAACAAACTTCAAAAATATCTCACCTTCTGTGAACTCTATTAATGGATTAATTACTTAGAAAAAATATTTTTAAGTCTAGTTATTAAATCTTATACCCATTTTCAGCACGTTAATATTTTTCATCCCAATCCAGTAAATCCTTGACGAACGTAGGAGTTAGTAATTAACACACTGCGCGTACAGTAAAATTAACTTTCTATAGAAGAAACGGGTCAGGTCTAATTCAGATTATAAAATATGTATAATTTATACAAACCTAAATGTTATTGTAATTAAAAGGAGATATGAAAAAAAATTTTAACTGAAAAGATTTCTATTACGGCTTAATAAGTAAGTACATGATACAATTATGCTTTTTAACAGGTGGTCATTTTTGCTTGGGACAATGCCCCATGCAACTCATTAAACGTTTCGCTTTAAGGCGTGCAAAGTTCTTCAATACCTCATATAAAGTGTTTTCTTATTTCTTGATTTGGGTCAATCTCCACTGCAAAAAAGACAGTTCCTGTACCTTTTTTAATAATCATTTAACTTCTTGTACGTTAAAGGCTCGCAGTGCTTGGTGACGTTCTTAATATCGAAAATGATCGATGGCTGGTTTCGTTTGGTTTATGTCATTATGGCTAAGCCTTGAGGGCTGGCTATCTGTCTAATGGGAGGGATGTCTTCGTGCAGGACTTTCTAATGGAAATTGACTCGCATACATGAAAATGATCGATGGAAAAATGCCTAAATACCATATAATCAGTTTTTAGACTTATTTAAAGTATAAATATCGTATAAGCATCATTATTATTAGTTAATCATTGTGTCGTAATTAGAATCTTTTGAGGATTAAGACATTCAAAATGCGCTCTATTATGTGAGTTAGAGACATACTATTAAGAGATATCTCAAACTGATTTGTTAAATGTGCTCACCGATGTCCCACATAAGCATATAACTCTTGCGTGCTTTGCTATAATTAAGTAAACAACCAACCAATTTACTTTTTTTAGCCTATGAACATTTATGTTAATTCGAAGTTTACGTGCTCAATTAAGCCATTCAAGATCATTCGGTAAAACAAGATATAAAAATAAGAGAAGTGAAGAAATCTCTAATCTCCAGAATAAAAATGTGTATCTGTAGTCTCTTTTCTGTTTACATTCCAGTGATATGTGTTTTATGAGCAACATCTGAATGTAAGCTCTAAGGATATTTACCGTGTGTTATTTCATACTTTTTCGGCTTACATTAAAATTGTTAATGTTAATATCTCAATTATTTTTCCCATGCTCATTTTACTAATCTTGCGACAATTATTTCTTAAGTTTTACTCAAGTTAGATTTAATTTAAACTGTCCTGGCTTTCTTGGCTGTTGTCATCATATTCGTGCAAACCAGAACATTCATGCAAATTTAATGGCAAGCAGCATATTTAAAAATAGGAGGTTAATCTTAATCGCAAGCTTTTTGAAAGTTTGTGCCACATTGCCTCTGTGATTGATTCAGTATAATTTCCTGTGTTTCGTGAGCGACTAAAGGTAATTAGTTAATCGTTATATCATTATACGTAGTTATGAATTTAGATGTAGTATATAAGACCAAGAGCTGTAATTTTGAAATTAGTACATTACTGTAAATTATTGAAACTTATCGACCAGAGAAATTCGCTTTATCTTTCACTTTTATACAATGATAAACAACCGCTTGAGTTTGAGCTTATTACCATTTTACTTTGTAACCGATCAGAATTGGACTAACAAATATTTTGACTTTAAATTTGAATTAGTGCTTATGTCGACTGTTAAACAGTTGTAAAAGAAGATAACATGCCTAGCAATTCAAATAATTCCGTGGTTAACCGTCAGGTTGAAGCTCAGTTAAATTTCATTACAGTTAGTTAGAATCTAATTATTATATATATTTAGTCTTTAACCAAAATAAGTAACTGTGCATTTTGTGAGAACTCTTATATCAAAGCAGTGTATTAGAACTCTCATAGATTTTTCTGAGTTCCATAGTGCTGTAACTGTTTATGCAATGCTTTAAACAATTTAAAACATACTTTCCCGTTTGTGATAACTGATCATAAAAGAATCATGAACTGAAAATACCCCAAAAAGTGGTTAAGATATATAAGGAATTAGAATTTCAGAATGACTACGCATGAGAAAAGCTGAGCAACTGCCCCTGATATGTCATGTTGCCATATAAACAAAGGACTGTAGCGAACGGCTAAAAGCAGTGTTTCGTCATTTATCAGCGATAAACATCATGAGCAGTCATTATGCTCGCCATCAACAAAGGCCCTGTATCAGCAAATTATATCATCTGAACAGCAGTGAATGACTGACGTACGAGAAAAAGGATCTATCTTTCTAGAAAGAATATCTCCTATTGGTGCGTAGTGCTTCATCTGTGATAAGCGTATGGACTAAATCGGCTCAAAAATTCCCTTTCGGCTCAAAAATACTAGATAAGTCGTAAACCTGACAATGGACTACGAAATGTCAGGCAATGATATTTCATCCGCATGACAGTGTCGGACCTTGTATCTTCGTTTCGACAACTGGCACAACATATAAACACTGTTGCATGTAATGCCATTTTAAGCTCTAATAGTTCACCGGCATCGGTTGCTCAGTATATTAGCATGCATACATTTCCTTGCGAAAGATTGCCTAAAAAGCATCGATGCCTGCTGCTGCAGTGGGCTCTTCAACATAGTCTTGACGCCCTCCCTCCCCGATGCCAACGAAACATCTTTCAGATGAAAGACTGTTTCAATATGGAGTATAGGGATGTTCGAATACACATTAGACACTATAGGGGTAGACTCCATCTTCCGGACTGCGTTATCCAAAGTCATGCAGGACGATCGCCAAGCGTGATAAATTGGTGCACTATTGGATACGACGGGCGATCTCGTTTGCTAAGAATTGAAGATACTATCATCAGCAACCATTACATTAATACAGTTGCGGATCCGGAAGTCGTACCCTTCCTTCAATGCAATCTTAGAGTTGTGTTTCAGCAGAACAATGTTCGCCCACTCATTGCTAGAAATGTACTAAGTCTTCTTATAATGTCAGGTACTGCTTCTTCTTTTGCCATTCACATATTCCTGGCCTGTTGAATATAGTTTGTGCACAAGAAATACGCTCATGGCTCTCTTTTCTCAGCCAACACGCATCATCTTTCGGATAAAAGCAATACGAAATGCTATTCCTCAAATACACATTCAAAACCCTTTTGAGTCAGGGCTACGACAAGCAGGAGCTCTTCGTCAAATTCAGATCTGAAGAATAAAATAGTCTTGTGTTACTTTGTAAATTTAATCGTTCTAATTAATTCACTACAGGTCGTATGTGGAACACATTTATTCAATTTTGATTATTCTTTCATAGTGCTCCAATTACATAATCCAATGCATTGAGGACCGAAACTAACTCATCCTGAACACAACTTCCTTGCTTTCTACGCTTTTGCCTACCTGGACTGTTGCAGGCTGCTTTCTTCTCACTGCAAAGCTTTCAAAATGTAAACGTTTTGAAATAAGCAAGAGTAGTGTGCCAAGTTGTTTATGGCTGCATTTTTTTAATAAAAATGAATACTTAATCTGCCTCGTCTGCCCAGTTTTCTGTAATGATTCTGCTAAAGATGACCACATCCACCTCCATAGATTTTAGTCTTCTATGGAGCCGATTGCTTTACAAAACATAAATACTGGTAATGTGCAGTACCGATTTTTATTTATGCTCTCGAAAATAATAGTCATAAGGCAGTTGCTATAATAGATTTCAATGTAGTTTCAATTTTCATATTTACACATCCATTGCATTCAGAATGCATTATTTCAATTAAAAATTCTTACACAGAATGATGATTAGTCAAATAGTTAGAAGTACGGAATCGGTTAACAAAGTTTCAGAACTGCACCAAGGAAGGTAATCTGAAAGTTCAAAGCGTGTAAGAGATATGCCTAGAGATGGAACTGGAAGATGCGTCTATTCTCTGCTGGTAATAAATCTGAGACCATTATTTATTTTTTAGAAGATAATGGAAGTTAGTTGTATATTTTACTTACGCGAGAAGACTTTCCACGTTACTTCAGTTTTACCTAATACAGCTCTTTTGCGCTGCAAGCTTTTCAACTTGCAACAAAAGGAATTTTTTAAAAGGATGTTTTAAACAATAATGTTTTTAAACAACAATAAAGTTGTTTTAAACAATAATGATTTATATCGTTATTTTACTTCAAAACTACAAGTTTGTAACCGGTCTTCTTTTGTGTAGCATGTTTTGTGCATAGAAGTATCAATAGAATTCTTCCATTGAAAAGACAACTTTTGTCTCCTGATGTTTTCTACTACCAAGATAAGAAGTTTCAGCATTAAACATAGAATAAATAACTGAGTTTAAGAAATGTATGCATACTTATGAATCATAAAAGAAACTTGGATACTTCGGTTAGGTTATTTTAATATAACAAAGCACATTAGCGCTATCTGTCTAAGAAGATTGTTGTGTCGCGAAATTTAAGTGTGTTTAGTCATTTAAGTAATCCCTTATTTAAGTATTTTATTTTTATTTGTATTTGATTTTTAAATTTGAAATTTTGAAAAGCATACTGAATATATATATATATTTGTAAAGAGTGTATTTAAAATCTTTAGGCAATTATTTTTTTCGACGATCCAATTATCTAACGAAGAAAGGGAGCGTCTTTTAACAGAAGTAACATTTGTGGAAATACCTTTTAAGATAAAATTGGAACTGAGGGCAGTATAGTGTTGTTTCCCATTTCTTTTGTTACGAAGCAGTAAAATGGATATCGTAATGGGCTTCCCGCATCTCAGTTGCACTCTCGCTTTATGAATGTTGCCTTGCTTATATAACTGCAGAAGAAAGGTTGTAAATGGCATCTTGAAAGGACAGTTTCTGTTCTTTCTCCTTAGATTTTTCCGCTTGTTAGCAAGGGGGGTCGAATTTTTAGCAGGTGTTAGGATGAGTCATTTTGCAGTTGGGCAATCGTCAACTGTGGACAATGGCTTTGTTTTGATTCGTTTGAGAAGGTGAATTTGTTCAGTTAAATTATAGTGAAAGTCTCGGGTTGGCGAGAATTTAATTTTATGTGTTAAGTTTTGACCAGTTATATTTTATGGCAGGAGTAACCGAGTTTTCCTTGGTCATTGCACGAGTTTAGAAGTCAGTTGAGTTGAGTTTTTGGGGTACGGTACAACTAGAGAGAAGAGAATAATGCAGACAGGGCTTTTGTCCTGGCTACCGCTTACGATGCTGCGGCGGCCTGCGCCGGTATTTATGAGAGACCGATTCAAGTTTTGAAGATGTGATGAATTGAGAATTTTCCCAAAATTGGTGCGAGATTTAGAACTTGAGCGATCTCTTCCGAATTCGAAGTGGGTTTCCTGCAAAATGAATGTTTTCTGCCGTTTCGTGCGCAAAGCGTTCCGGTCGTGTGAAGAAAAAAAATTCAACTTGACGTCGCTCGTACAGTTCCGTGGTCACTGACAGCTGAAGCACCTCAATGTCACGTAGTTTATTCCCTTGGTTTCTCCGTTCGTCTACTTCAGAATCTCAGAATTTTTAATTTCTTCATTAAAGGTTCTACAAGAGATCATTTTTCTTGAATTTTATTCTAGATCCGATTACTTAAAGGACGAATTCATTTATGGTTCTTCAAGATGTCATTTTCCTTGAACTTTATTCTGGAGCTGATTACTTATAGAACGAATTCAACGGGGGGATTCCTCTGCCGATGTCGCGTATAGCTTCTTATGATGATGGATTCCGGTAGCTCAACTGTGAGTTATCATATATTCTCTTTGGTACCTTTATAGTATTTGTCAAGTGAGAGTAATTTAATTTAATGTTGCGTAACTGGTTGAAAGAGAATTCCTTTTGATAATAGATAAAATTGTGTGTCTTAGGAAAATTTTAAATTATTGTCTATAAAATATGAAATTTATGTTGATTGTAATTTTTATATTAGTTTGTGTGAAATCCAGTTTAAATATTTAAATTAATATTCTAGTGTAATCGAATTAACCGTTATTATGTTAAATTGCAAAATCTGATCTTGATAAATGACCCTTGAGGGAAATTTAATGTGGAATATTAATTGCTATTGTATGTAAGGGTAGTCTATCCAGCTATCTTTAGGTTATCCAAGATATTAATAAATGAGTTTGATTTATATTATTACTTGCATTTTTTTAGTGTTACGTAGTTGATCTGTTTAGTCACTTCATTTGTTTGAGCCGTATGGCTTTTAAGAAACATGGAGATTTTATCGGGGTTTTGGAAAAATGTTTATGCATTTTAGAGTACTCACAACGCACCCTGTTATTTTTAGCAAATATGTACCAACCACGTCTTATTGAATATTTGAATGTTTGCTTTAGGTGACAGGAAAGTTAGAAATATTGCTTGATTTTTCTTAGTGGAACTGATTGATTGTGTTTGAAGATTTCTTCTCTGGTGCTTATGAGATGTTTAATGAACCTGAACATCTGCTCTTGAGTGAATTTTAGAAATGTTTTGGTTGAGATATAGTATTCAGCTCTACCGAGTATCAGAGAAGATTTATTCCTTTTTTTTTTCTGAGATTTATTAAGATGAATTTTCTTTGCTTTAGTTTGGTGTGAGTTAATTGATTTAAGAAATAGTTAATTTAGATATTTTTTTGAGTCAGCTCAATCAGTCAGTTTTCTCTCTTTCTAACTAGAAGAATTTTAGTATGTATTTTAGTTTAGTTTGGCCAGCACCAGTCAGTTAAGAGTAGGTCAAAGTTTTTAAAAAGTTTTTAAATTGTTAAAAGTTAAAACCATTAAAGTTTCAGCGATTTAACAAAATGACGGGGAGGACTTTCTAAGGAAAAATGAGCCGTATTCACGTTACAGAAAATCATGAAAATCAACCAAGGAGGATCATTATTTCTGTTTTATTTTTATTTCATTCTTATTTTGTTGATTTTTTATATTATTACATTTCATTTCTTAATATGGTATTTCAGGTTAGTTGTGGAATGCTGCGCATTGGTATGGGACTTGGCTTGGCGGTTTGCTATTCGGCCATCTTCACAAAGACCAATCGAATATCTAGAATCTTCAACCGTAACCTTAGGATCACAAGACGTCCATCCTACATAAGCCCTGAATCCCAAATTGTTATCTGCCTGTGTTTAATCCTCATTCAAGTGACTTTGACAGTTTTATGGCTCATCGTTAAACCACCTTCCATGAGACAAATGCTACTGGAAAACCCACGTGCGTGGGTTGTGGTGTGCAATTACGATGGAATATCGGTCATTCTGGGATTATCATACAATATGGTGCTCATTATTCTGTGTACAGTATATGCTTATAAAACCAGAAACATTCCAGAAAACTTCAATGAATCAAAGTACATTAGTTTTACCATGTATTCTTCTTGCATAGTATGGTTGGCTTTCGTGCCAATATATTGCAGCACATGGCAGGACTACAAAGTAAGTACTTCATTCTTTGCTTATTAAATGATACTATCTATTAATGACAATGTGTTTTGATATTAATACATGGCGTCCGCGCAGCCACTGAACGCTCGCAATTTGAAAGTGTCCGAATTCTTGAATCTAGCGCACAGGAGCTCTTTTGCTCTAGCGGTAGAGAATTCCGCTCGCATGAAACAGACCCAGGTTCCATTCCAAAAAACCACACAGGCTTCTCGCACCATGCTTCTTATTTCGATTCACAGATGTCGCCATGAACAAAACATCGGATTAAAATACCGAAAGCGTCGCATATCTGCGAGCGAGTGTAAATTACCTCGGTTTGAGGCTACCACAGTGGTGCCCATTTGACGTCACAGCAACACGCACCTTCTCCACCCGCCCACCAGGGGAAAACTGACGAACTACGTCACTCGCCTCACCCACGGCGCCTCACTCTACAAGTGCTCAACGGGCCCATCTAGCCATGCCCAACGAGCGAAGCTGAACAGCCCACTAACGCAACGATCAATTACATCAACGCAATGAGTTCAAAACATAGCAACAAGGCGCTCCTCCTCATTAGCGTTCAGTTGCTGCGGGAAAAGTATGCGGAGTTCGCGCAGCTGCTCAGTGCTCGCAAATTTGAAAGAATCAAAATTCTTAAATCTAGCGCATTGAGCTCTTTTTCGCTAGTGGTAGAAATTTCCGCTAGCATCAAACAGACCTGAGTTTTGCGCCCGAAACCACTCAAGTTTGTCACACCATGCTTCTGATTTCGACCCATAGATGTCGCCACAAACAAAACCTCAGCTTGAAGGACCGAAAGCGTCGAACAACTGCGAGCGAGCGTAAATCACCTGGCTTCGCGGACAGCTACAACTTATATGCTAGTATAATAGCTACGCATTAATATCATATTTCTTTAATGGAATATGTTCCATTAACCAGATGTAATGACAAGAGAAATTTTAATACGACAAAAACTATTCGATTCTGTTTATTCTCGGGAAAAAAAAGGGGGGACAGTTCTGTATCTCCCGTTCTACTGAGCCGATTGACGAAATTCAAATGGCGTTTTTCATGTCTCGAAAGCGCGACTTAGAGTATGCATTAGATTTACATGTAGCATTGTTCAAATATAGGTATTTTGACACAAAATCGGACTTTTTCTGAAATGACATGCCATTTTTATCCATATTTCGATTCTACGACTCAAATTATGCCAAACTCCGAAGTTTTGTAAAAATCGCACGAGTAATTTTTAAGAAATTAGCTCTCAAAATTTTAGCTTCTCAATGTTAATTCAATTTGGTATATATTTATTAATATCTCTTTTTTTATTAAACTTATTTCATTCCTTCTTACACAACTCAAAATTTAGGTTTATTCCAAATAAAATTCACCGATCTTTTATGATTTATTTTTTTAATTTGTATTCTTAAATAATTTTTATGAATTTTTTGAAAAAAAATGTTGATTGTAACCTATAAAAGTTTTACCATCATCTTAAAGTAGACCTGAAAAAAATTAGAGGTTTTTATTCAAAATTTCCGAAGATATACGTGAATTTATACATTAGCGCGTTTTGAAATTTGGCGTATTTGTTGAAAGCGATAATAACAAAAATGTGGTTTTGTTAAAATTACTTGAAATTAGGAACGATGTGACTTTTTTTCCCCTCATCCACAATGTAAAAAGGCAGGAATGATGCGACGTTTTTTCTTTCCCTGCACAATGGAAGGGAAGGAAAATAGGTTGCCACATATTAAAAGTTCGCCAAGTGAAATATTCTTCGCTCAAACTAAAAAAAAATTTCGCCAAGTTAAATTTTTGAATTTCTCCGTAAATTTCGCGCCAAATTTCACAAAATTTAATATTTAGGCACAATTATTTGAGTCGCAGAATCGAAAAATGGAAAAACATTGGCATGTTATTAAAAAAAAGTCCCATTTTGTGTCAAAATGCCTATATTAGAGCAAAGCTATATATAAATCTAACATATATCTTAAGTCGCGCTTCCGAGCCATGGAAAACGCAATTTGAAGTCAACCGGCCCAGTAGAACGGGAGATATAGAACTGTCCCTTCTTTCGCATTGTACATTAAGCTGCAACAGCGAAGTCAAATTTTTATAAACGACTAACATTAGCATATTTTTAACGTAGAATTCAACTGTTTTGGCATAATTAATAAGAAAATGCCGTAAGTTATCCGATTGTTAAATTGTAAAAATCAATATAATTAATTGCATCTTGTTAGCTTAAAATTAATTATAAGCGATCTTAAAAATTAAAGTTCAAAAATCATTATTAATTTTTTTACTCTTCAGGGTAAAACTGAAGGGTACAGAGTAAAACTGAATTATATCTATATCTAATAATTCAATTTTTTTTTTCCTTCTATCTTATAATAATAATGTCCTGTTTTGAAGCGTATATGCAACGTGATGACACTTTATTTCAGCCGTCCTTCCAAATATTCTAAGACGTCTTAGATAAAAATCTCATTTAAATATTACAACGCTCATTTCTGTTTTGAATAGCGTCTACTAAATATGTTACTTTTATCAGTATACCAAATTTTCTTTCTGCATTTAATTAAATGATAGCTTATATACAAAACACAATGAAAGATTTTTGCTAAAATTTCGGGAAGACAAAATTGGCTTGTAATTAATGTAAAAGTCGAAAAAAGCATAAATGCATGCTTATTTAATATTCAATATCCAGATAGAGGACGCACATGCTATTTTAACAAAAAGAATTTACTATAGAATTATCCTTCGATCCTTCGATGAGAAGTAAAATATTGTCAGAGAAGCTATTCTCAGACCTGTCTGAAGAATCATTTTGACTCAGATTGACGGGTGTAATTTCTACTTTACACATCCAATGCTTTCATCAGTGTCTCTGCAATTTACATATATTAAAAAAAATTATGATGATGATGATGATGATCAAGAAAATACTTAAACTCGCAGCTGGGCTTCTTTCGAAATAATATAATAAATATATAAAAAGTAAAAAAATAATATTCTTAAGAGCTACATCTATTGTTTTTTAATAATTGGATTTGTTATTAACAATAGATAGATGAACGGTAAAAAAATAATATCTTACGTTTTTCTGAATGGCAGCAGACTCGAATGAAAAGTGAAACAACAGTCGTGTTCCCTTTTGAACTAATAAAATGTAAAGATATAAATAAACCATTAAATAATGAGATAAAATGTCGTTGAACATTTCACTTATTTAATGCTTTAAATTTTTTCTCCTGAACAACAAATACATCCATACTGATAATTGAACATTCTTATTGCGTTGCATAATCATAATGCCGTGATTCATGGCTTTAAACTTCTTATAAAATATATAATCTTTTCAACGCTTATATCACACACTCGTCATTTATGCTACAAAAAATGTGAGTGAATTATGCGAGGAAATACGATATTTACTGAACGTTTGATCTAGAATCTCCCAGGAAGCCCTCTTTCCATGAAAACTTTATATTAAAGTGTACGAATATTTTTAAAAGTTTGTTATTGACTACGTTTCTCAAAAACGTAAATTCCTTTCACTATTTATTTACAATAAGAACTACTTTTTATTATTTCTTTGTCTTTTTTCCAGGTTCAGTCAACAATATTATGCATGAGCGTCAGCATAAGTGGCACCGTGACTTTGGCTTGCTTATTTTTGCCTAAAATTTACATTGTTATCTTTCGACCAGAAAAGAATATCCGCTATCCGAGTTCTGCAAACAACACCGGGACTGGTAACTATACCACTACACAGCCTGTAAGGTTTCTGAGACCAGTTCCAAACACGGAATAACTACAGTAGCTTTGCAGTGATAATAGCATCAAGTCTGCGATACATTTTATTGTCAAACATTTAAAGAAAAAAAATTACTATTTATGACATCAATATAAATTTATGAGGAGAAAAGAAGAGAAAAGTAATAGAAAAAGACTAACGCGTGGAATTTTCACCAAATGGAAGTCCAACGAACAGTCCGGTGATCAAATTTTATTCCATCCTGGCTTTGATTTGGGACAACTTGGTGGAACAGGCTGACAGCGTGATTTTCCCTGGATCACATTTTACAAAGATGTGTTGCATTTTGTATGTAATGCTGACCTTTAAGCAGATCGGCTAGTACTGGTAGAGACAGAAATCATCATAATGATGGCCCGGCACAAAATCGTTACAATCTTTATGAAAGTCAGTTTTAACTTTAAAAAATTAACTTTCATGAAGTTCCCAGCAATACTCCAAAGCGACGTCACTGTGCAATTCGAGTTTTCGTTTTCCATGTTAATCAGAATTGCAGATTAAGGTTCTGCTTGCAGAGAACTAGGCTAACGAGACTTTATGAAGGTTGCTTCATAAAATTAAAAACTAGCGTTCATGAAAGTGCACTTTTATGCCTGGGCATAGTTGTGAACGTTTCAGCCTTGAGGAATATTGATCGATTATGAAAACTGTAAGACTGAAGATAAAATTCGAAAACTGTTCGACGACAATGATGAACATATTCATAAATTCTGCCATCTTTCTAAAGGGGAACCACTATGAAAGCATCCCATTTTTCCTACATGTAACATAATAAATACCTTAGTTTCCTCAAAATGTACCACAGATGTATAATAGCATTTTACGAAGAGCATTTTCGAATGACTAGCCACTCTTAACTAACAAATCCATGTAATTTAATTCTTTAAAAACATACATCCATCAAAAACATGAGAGATATACTGGATATGACTAAAAAATTTACATTGCAATCAACATTACTAGATTGTGATGGTACCAGATGCAAAAGATTAAAACTGTAATGCATAAGAAAGATACTATAAATTTCATTACAGTAGAACTGCCGTGGTCGAGAGACGTATTACAATCTACTAATGTCATTCAGTGAGCTAGTCACGTATAAACGTATATTCGTAATCATTTATTATCGAAAATTTTAGCAAATAACATCTTTCAACTACTTTGACGCATATCTTTATATTTCCTTAGGATAACTTTCATTACATAAATTCAAAATATAGAATTATATTTCAGGAGTTTATGCAATTCATTCGATTTCATATGATTCTTGTTTCAGAACTTATGTAAAATAATATAACATACGATTTCTTTTTCTAACTGATGAAAAGTTTGCTTTGTAAGTTATTGTTTCAAATAAAGATATAATGCATCTAAATGTTGCTATAATATAATCTGTATTTCGAATCAAACCGTATACCAAGCCGTTCAAATACAAAAGCTACAAAAAAAAAAGGCGAAGAGCAAGTAAACATAACAGCTACATAATATGTATAACAGCTTTATTTTATTTTTTTGCCTTTATTAGTATAATAAAAGATGGAAAAATTTTAATAAAAAAGTTTTCTTTTATCATATAATTTTCTTTATCAAATTATAATTTTCTCTATCAAATTTTAAAGAATTTTCTTTTATCATATGCAAGTTTTGAAAAATGAAATAAAAGCTCTTCAATAAAAATTAACTGAATTATGCACGAATAAAATACACAAAAACGGCAATAGCTTGGATTTTACTGTATTCATGGGCGTATTCCATATAAATGTTCTTTTATGTGTAACAGAGAAAAAAAAAATTAATTCAGTACCCACACTTTGAATGAAAAGGCTTTTTACAAATTGTATGTAAAATCTCCGAAAATGAACAGTGGAATTTCACGAGATCTTGGTGAAGTACGTAAATGTGAAATGGATTGGAGGCGTTTTCATTTAATTCAGTCATTCCTAAAGTTTATGTGCATGTATTTTCATAGGTTACAAGAAGTGACATCAGTGGTAAATTTCAATACTCGGCAATTCAAATTGCACGCGGTCCTCGAATCTCCATTTCTTGCTATGTCAACACTTCGATCTTAGTATGACATCATACGTCTTATGTTACAGACTAAGGTAACATCCATACCTTGTTGTCGTATTAAACCGAACGCAGAACAAGAATTATTGTGTTACTTACACTTTTAGTAACTACAGAGAATGAAGAACTAGAATTTTTTCTAATGTTCTCTTCTCGGATGAGACCACATTCTTTGGAAATGATTATGTAAATCAGTACAATTGTTAAATTTGGGGAGCTAAAAATCCACGTGATATATGAATTATGAATACACTCAAAATTTTTCTGAAGAAGATGTCTGATGCAGCTTCATGAGTAATAAGATTTTTGGCCCATTTTCCTTTGTTGCAATTAATATTAAATTTCATATATACTTGAAAACGCTGTTGATCTCTTTGTTCCATCAAATTAAGACGAATTTCAAATCTTCTTTCAACAAGTTTCCAGTCCCCGCAAGACGTCCTGATTACTCCGTTTTCCTTCTTCCTCTGGGATTTTGTCAAAAATGAATTTTACATGGAAATTTCAGATAATTACCGCAAGTGTATAATCGTATGCATTTCTATAGCTGCACGTATGCATTTCAAAAATCTTTTCTATGAGTCGTCAGATTTGCTGGTTTTAGAATCTACAATTCAATTAATAGCACTACACACACAATATCTTAAATGAAGCTCAAAGCCGTTGTTATAAAATTAATAATATTAATAAAAACGATGAGTAGGAATTAAATTTCTATGATATGTCGGATAAAACAGAGTATCAAGCGAGACGTTATTAAACATTGCATATTATTAGGGAGCAAATTTAAACGTGATTTATGCAAGAATGCAGTGAAGATGTGGTTGGATTTTAACAAAATACGTTGCGTATTGTGTTTATTACCTCCGAAACATAACGCTAAATCTAACGACCAAATTTCTTCACCTGGAATAACAGCACTTTGACATACGGAGCTATGCAACCCATTATACTTGATCTAATGTACATGAAGCCATGTGAAAGCTCTGACAGAAAGCGTTTCCATGCAGTTGATTTTATGGCAGAAAGAAATCAACCATGAAGTTTGCGTACTTGGGCTTCAAAGTTACGAAGTTAAATCCCGCCGTTTAATGAATAATACTTCATATTAAACCAATAACATTTATTTTAAATGAAATAACATTTGCTACCATAATTAGATGCATGTTGTTTTTAAAATTTTGAACGAAATATCAAATACTTTGTAAATTTTAAAAGAAGTTTTCGACCGATTAATAATTAGCTAACAGTTAGTTCATTATTAAATTTCCCTGAATTTATCTGCGAAAAGCAAAATAAATGCTTAATAAAAGTTTATACATTATAACTTACGTTAATCGTTCGTATTTCTAGCTGGTAATGTGAAAAAAAAAAAAAAAAAAATTATTCCGACATTAATTCACTAAAACCGAATTCAACAGGATTTCTGAAAAATTTACAATTCTTAACTTTTAAAGTAAACGTAAAAGAGTGTGTAATCATATGCATCGGAAAATCACGAAACCTTCCATACAGCCAGCCTGTTTATTAGGATTTTAACTCGGGTGGAACAAGCACATTTAGCGATCTTAAACCATTCAGATACTCATGAACTGAAGTTACGATGGAAGTTAATTTTTAATTTTGGGATTTGACAACCTACCTTTTATCTGTTCGCTATATTTGCCTCTATCTCTGTTACTAAAGAAAGAAGAGCCTGTATGAATGCAAGTCTGTATGTTCCTCACACTGTGCAGAAACGACGACACCAAGAGCCATGAAATTTTGAAAGCACATAACTCTCCACCCATATACATGCACTTCGAAGAATAAATTTTGAATTTCAAATTTATCAGTGTAAATCGTTAGGGCGTTAGCCCAGAAAGGCTATTACTAGTCTCGAAACGCCATTTTGCGTCTAATCACTAAAAGCATTGAAGCACTTTTCAAATTGTTGCCAGCAACATTACATTTCAAGAAAATTAAAAATGAACAATATGCACAAATGTATGTATGTTTTTCCCATTGTGAAAAAGCAATGGTAAGTAAAGCCATCAAATTTTGAATAACATTGTCCTCCACCCCAATATGGGCACCTGGAAGTCCGAATCTTAAACTTCGAATTTGCTTTATCATCTATTTCATATTTTGTAAAGCTTTAACGCATTGTTGGTTAATATTACGAACGAACTACGAAATGAATGCGAAATTCCAAAGGCGAAGACAATTGACAATTCTGATACGAATGCTACCTTTGTTTCGACGAGTTTACACATCGGTGGTTAATTGATCCTGATTGGTACACAAAATTGAAGACGACATTTATGGTTTATATTTTAATAAAAAACACCAAGAAGATACACTGGAATACAGCAGCATCGCAACGGCGAACGAACAGTTACATAATGTAAACACAATATTCGTTTGGCGTAACAGCGCCCTCTATACCATAAAAGTTGCAACAGTTAAAAAAGTCAACAGTTTCAAAGTGAGCAATAGCAACACTGTAGGGAATAAAACATTTCTATCGCCACCACGCGAGACTGTCTATCAAAAATTCTAAAGACATGCTCTTTTTGAATACGTTTAGCCCAAAGTGGCGTTAGCCCAAATTATCTCGAAACGTGCATGTTTCGAGAGAATTTGAGCATGTTTCGAGATAAAGGGAAAAAACGCCTATTTGGGCGTAATATATAAAATCTGAAAGCTTTCAGATTTGCTTTTATTTGAGCTTATTTTGATTTGGGCTGGTTCCATAAAAGAAGAGTCTCTTTTGAAACATTTACATACTTCAGAAGCGTGATATGCTTATTTTATTATTATTTATTTATTGGACATAAACCTCAACTCGAACTGCTAGTGTTCATTACTTTAGTAGTAAATTCTTATTTAAAGTATTTGACTATACACTAAAGTGATAAGATTTCAATTCTTTCTTTAAGCCGAACGCGTACTAAGAATATAAATGGAAAGGATTTATTACATTTGATTTTAAATATATGTACATATGTCCATAACCTTGAATGAATTTATTTTTGATTTATTTCATATTTTGTACGAACGTAATGAATTTTTTATTGACAAACGCAGCGATTTAAAAGTGAGCAGTGGCAACATTGCTCGAAATGAAACATTTATATCTCTGTGGCACCACAATGTTGCCATTCGTCAAAACGTGATACACTTTTTCTTTTCATCAACAAACTCCGCTATTTAAAAAAAAAAAATGTATTTCCACTGCTTAAAATAAAATACCTTTATCTCCCCCGTGCCAACGTGTTGCCATTCAGAAAAGCGTAATATATTTAATTTTCGAATTTACTCTGTATATTATTGATTAAGCTAAGCAATTTAAAACAATAAATGCAGTTTTTAAGAACAATTGTTCTACTTTTTAATTTGATTGATTTAATTAAATCAGGAAAAGTTTAATCAGAATCATACATATTAAACATTTTTATGAAATAACATTAGTTGAATTGAGAATATAAATAAACGTAGATATTGAAAAATTATAATAGTATTATCTATTACGATCGCTCTTTAAACAGATCTAGACCATCAAATATTCTGTAAGATAAACAGCAAAGTGTCTAATTTTCCAATCAAATTAAATTATTTTATCTGCTACATAAGTCAAAAGGTTATACTCCCAATTCTTATAGTATCAGTAAAATTAATTTCATGCTAAAAAGGTAATTAGTCACTATGAGCCATCAAAAGCCTGACAGTAAAATCGCCGAACACTGGTACTTCGACCCAGGCTCAAACAGCTGCGAATGGGCTGGCCAGGTGGCACTCTTCAAGGTTTTCCCCACGTATGACTGAATATAAAACAGTTTGCCATAAAATTCCTTCACAAAACAACCCTCTTCTTAGTGTACAGCCCTTGGGTACTTCCCCATATTCTAAAATAATCCAAGTCAATCATTAATTACGGTTTATATGCTTGTTTGTTTGATTATATATGGTTAACCATACAAAAACTTACTTCAGTATCGTGTAATTTATCAGGTAGGCTTCTTCGTGAATTATGAAACAGGCAATTTAAAGGGATTTATCACATTTCTATACTATTTATACTAAGACTCATGAGCCCTCGATTCGCTACGGTATGAATTCCATGGAAATGATAATGGACGAATTAAAAAGTAGGGAATAAATCCAATTTTGTTGTGCATACATTGTGAGACCATTCGATAAGATTAAAGGAAATTAAATAATACAGATAATTAATATTAAATAAAAACTGAGCGAAGATGGATCAATTAATTACTTTACTGTTTTATTTTACACCATAGCTCAAACTCTGTGCAGCAATAAGCAGTAAAGTTAACAAAATAAATCAACCTACGAAACTGACACAACATTTTGGGTAAAAACATTGTTAGACATTAATAAATATTGACAAGTTGAGTGTGAGTTCACGAGACATTTATCAAATGTTTCAAAAGGTCACAACTTTATGTCATATTACTAAACTCCTATACGCCCATAAACTCAGAGTGCTTCATCGGACCAAGATTTCGGACGACCAGTGAGGTATTGCTGCACAGGTACTTTGATCGAGAAATATGGAACTTATTTCTCTACCTACAATAAAATTACTATCGTAGCTAAAGGAGGTGGCACAGTTTCAGAGCAGCATTTTTTGCAAGAAACATTTTTATAGGGGTTAATCAGGTGGAAAAGGTGCAGAATAATTGCTTTCTAAATAGCCATATGGAATTAAATTGAGAAGAAAAAAGAATTTTTACTCTAGGCAAAATATTAAAAGAAATCATCACGTTATTTTAACAGCTACATACATCTGTTACACCTTTCTTCTTCTGTCGAAACATGCGGAGGGAAATTACGGGTATCAACTAAATTACGGGCATGGTGACATTCATAAGGAAGAATTTCTCGTTAAAAGAAAGAATTATTTCAGAGTTTTATTTCCGTTATTGCTAGAAAAATCGAATCAAGCACGTGGATGGGCAGTACTTTTTAATTTTTGCAGTTTAATCTAAAATACAATCTCCAGAACAAATTTCCAAATATTGTAATAAATGCCAACATTCCACTCATTTGCTGTAAATGTCCTTCTTCCTTCATAAAATTTAAAAAAACACATATACATTTATTTTAAATTTAGGTTAATTTTAACATGCTTTATAAATTAATCAAGAAAACATATAAAATTAGGATAAATACAAAAACTGGAATAACAGTAGTTTTTTTTTTTTTTTATAAACTAAAATTATATCCTTAACGAAGCAATCAAATACACCTTTATAAGTCACTGATGGTTTTACGAACAAAACAATAAGAAGAAGAATGATATCATTTTTAAATGTTCAAATTAAAATTTTTCCACAAGAATAAACGTAGAGTTTAAACTTATTTTTCTACATGTCATTTTGCCATTTTTTGTAGTTATTTGTTTGCAAATCTAGGAACC
>KK120875.1:199876-279308 GCA_000611955.2 Stegodyphus mimosarum
ATAAACACAGGGACAATATAAAATGATAAAAATTTTAGATAACTTTCTTTACCTTTCTTACCTTTAATAAGTTCTAAAAATTAATTTTAAGCACTTGCATATACGTAGTTTTGTATGCTGATACTGTGAAATACTTGTCACGGTTCAAACTTGTTCAGAATTATTTGTAAAATAGAGCCTAATTATAAGAATAACACCGAAGTACCAGGGATAAGGCTAAAAAATCACAGATTTTCATTGTACAAGCATTAAGTTTATTGCCAATAACTTGAATAGAAGTAGTTAATAATTCAAAAAATGTTTAAGAAGTCACTTCATTTTGAAAACATTTATTATTTTAGCTTGCCTCGATTTACTTTTGAAAAAAATTTTAAAATCGTTGCATCATATTTTATTATAACTAAATAGTCAACAAAATTAATTTAGTGACTTACATTCCATAAACATAATCAATTCCTTTCTAGCATGAATGCTTGTGCCACAAATTGAAAATTAAAAAAAAATTATTGTCTTAAAATAATATTGAATTTAAAAAATTTACATTAAATTTAATATTCTTTATATCATATTTTATTAGATAATTTAATTTCACTTTTAAGTACAGAATCACAAAATATTATTCTCAAAATCAGCAATGAACATGAACATCAAACCTTGCCTCTGTTGCAGTGGTTCTCAACTTTTTTTTTCTGCCTTATGCACCACTTTCACCAGTGCTAGACAATCATTCCTCCCCCTCCTTCATAAAATTCAGAAAACACATAAACATTTATTTAAATTTAGATTATTTTTAATGTGTTTTCTAAATTAAACAAGAAAAAGGTATAAAAAATTATGATAAATGCAAAAACTTCAATAATAGTAGTTTTTTTTATTTTTATAAACTAAAATTATATCCTTAACAGATAAATAAAGACCCCTCTAAACTATGGAATTGCCAGGATCTATTTCGATTAACAGACGAAAGAAATAAGGAGTTTTTTGTTTCACACGCGATATTGTTACGAATTTGTGAATATTTTTAATGAAATTATATGTGAAATTGCAGAATTTTTTGTATAATCTATCATGAAATGCTTGACAGAGACGAAGCTATGCTGGAAAAATAAGAAAACAAGCGCAAGTGTATTTAACACTAAGTAAATGGCTATCTCGCTAAATTGGCAAGACATCGCCAAGCTGATGACGGCCTTGCAACTAATTTCTGCCACCAAATTTGGCAAGAAATCGGCAAAAGTCGCCAAACTTGACGCCCATTTGGTGACATTTCGGTCCGGCCCCTTATAACTACGAGGGTAAGTTGAAAAATAAGTTTCCCCTATCGACTGTGGTCAGAGTTGTGTATGAAAGTCAAAAAATAGAATGAGACATTAAAGATATGACATACCTTTATTTTATTATTTTCGTACGAGTACGTTGAGACATTTGTCATAGCGCTTGATAAGCTTCAAAAAGTCCTCCAAGGAAAATTCAGGGCTTTGCATATGGAAGAAGCGTTGAACGGCTATGGGCGAAAGGCGACACAGCAGGAAAATGCGCAAGTCACCGATACACCATTGGGTAGAGGTCGCTGCAAATCAAGCAGATGGCGCTGTTGCAGTGCCATTCACCATTCCACCATTTCACGCCAGAATCGAAGGCCGCATCTATGGAGTGGAAACATCTGTCATCACCTGTCCGAAAGAAGTTCAAGACAACTCCCTCTGCAGGTAAAGTGCTCCTCACAGTTTTCTGGGACGCCCAAGGAGTTTTGTTGCTGAACTTTTTGGAGGTTGGAACCATCAATACTACGCGCTACTGTGACACCCTGTCGAAATTGAAAGAGGCGATTCGGAAAAAGCGGCCTGGCCTTCTCACATCTGACGTTCTGCTGTTGGATGACAATGCCAGACCACATTCGGCGACGGCAACGCAAAACCATATTGCAACTCTTGGTTGGGAGCGCCTACACCATCCGTCATACAGTCCTGATCTCGCACCAAGCGACTTCCATCTGTTTCCGGCTTTGAAGAAAAATCTCGGGGGAAGGCGCTTTGGAAGCAATACTGAAGTGAAACAAGCCGTTCAACGCTTCTTCCATATGCAAAGCCCTGATTTTTTCCTGGAGGGCTTTTTGAAGCTTATCAAGCGATATGACAAATGTCTCAATGTACTTGGTACCTATGTGGAAAAATAAAGGTATGTCATATCTTTAATGTCTCATTCTATTTTTTGACTTTCATACACAACTCTGACCACAGTCGACAGGGGAAACTTATTTTTCAACTTACCCTCGTAATTGATACTGTAATTGAATAACTGTAATTGATCCCTATATGCCGCTGTAGCCATATCCAGCCCTATTGACAAGCTGCACAATGATGCATGAATAATAAATTTAGTATTTCTTATTACCTTAACCAGACATTTCAATATTAAGAGTTGCAAGTAAAAAATAAATTTACCATTGACATGTCTGCTAGTATTAAACCTTTTAAAGTTAAGCAACAGTTACGTGCAACATAACTTGAATCAAAATTTTTTGTACATGTCTTACATCTTAAATCCTGCCCTTTTATTAGGAGGAAAATTTCAAAAATATGCGAGGAAAAATAGCATTTTCGAAACAAAAATTTGAATATGTATTTATTGACTTGTAGCCCAATTTTACATTATTTTCATTACCACTAAAACAAATTAGAACAGCAACAAAAATCTACAAATGCAGCTAATTAATTAATCAGCAAACAAATCTTACTCTCATGCACATACAAATTTGACTAACAGTTATTCATTCTTGTCAAAAGATAAATAGTTATGAATGTTTGCAATAAGAATAATTGCTTTGTTTGGGAGTCCCCTTGTATATGAATAGTGTTTTTTGCAGTTGAAAATTAATAAGTCTGCAAAAAGAACTTGATTAATCAAACAGTATCTACAATACATGACGAAAACAGTTTTTGAACATTTTTCTTCAAGGCTACAAACTTTATCAGAATTTAAACTTATTCGCATTAAATATGCAAGTTAAATTTTTGGATCACATAATAACATCCCTCTCAGGTCCCTACTGGTATAGATTTTGGGATAATTTACTGAAGAGCTAGACAGCTTGCCTAAATTTTTTACATTCCAAGAACCATTACTTTCCTACTAGTAGTTCCTCATCCCCGATACCTGTTAATATGCATAATTCAGGCTTTAATCTTAATACCTGAAGGATTAATAGAAAAAAAGTCATTGCATACATTAAAACGACTTGCCAATCACACTAAACTTCCAAGTATCAGTACCAAAAAATATATTAATAAACCACTTAATTTAGCCATATTGGAATTTAAGCACCTCTCCCCAGAAAGCAATCTAAACTCAGCAATTACTATTTTTTTAAATGCTGGGAAATGAAAAAGGTAAGTAACTTTATTAAAGGATACAATACGACAAAATTTAAATTTAATAGATTAAAAAATATTATAATTTTTGCTTCGCTAATACAACTGTTTTTAAATTTGTGTGCATGCATGTCTGTGTGGGTGTCATATTGCCATATTGATATTCTGTAATAATTGAATTTATGTTGCATTTTTATTCCCAGCTAGTTTTCAGTATTTTTTAAATGGGATCATAATCACTATTATTAATAGTTTGTTAAAAATGTTCAAGGACTAACAGTTTTATATTTCTTCCTCTTTATTTACAGATATACAAGTCTGAGTTTCCATAATAATTTTTAAAAGATCTTGATATAATGGATGTTTAGTACCATGAGTTACTTTAAGTACCTCCTCTGCCTACAGGAAAGAAAAGCATAATTAAACAATGATTTTTAATTCATACCAGAGACAAAATTTAGTAAAAAAGAAAACTCACTCTTCACACTCTTTATCATAAATGCAAAAAGGCCTATATATAAAATACAGAGGCTTTTCTAATTCAAAAGTTTATGAAGCATTTTAAAATTGCAAATGAAGTACACAACCAGTATCAAACTTTATTGTATTGAAATACAGGCAAACTCAAAAGTCCCCCCCCCCAATAGTCCATAAATGCTCACTTTGTCTTTATGTTAAAGAAAGACTTTAAAAAAGAGAGAAGTTTTTTTCACGTGTAACACTTTTGTTGAAGGATTAATTTTCTACCTAACATCACTCATGATTTTGTAAAATTGCAAAAAGGATGCATCCGACTGGCCAAAATTTATACGAGACACAGCTTTTGGAAGACCACATAAATGATTAGCACTAAATCATATATATCAGCAATACAACACAAAAATAGGAAGTTATTTTAAAAGGGAAAAAAAGAGAGCCACTTTTAACTCGGGAGTGCACTTACTCTTTTCAGTTACATGAGCATTACAAAAGATCCGGCTCGTGTTTTTTGAAGAAACAAAACCATTACTCTTCAGTAAAAGTGTTACATTTATGCCAAAACTTTATGATCAACCTTGCAAAATATAAAAATTAAAATTGTGACAGCATAATATTTCTGGAAATTATTCGCAAAATCTTTACAAAACTCTCTTATAGGCGCAAGCTTACGTGATTCTTTCCTGACGACATGAGTTCCTATGTCATCAAAATGCAAACATCTTGATAAAAAAAGAAAATGTTTGTAAGAAAATTTCTAAGTTGATTCTGTCTGTTACCCTCAGATCCTACACATTTACATGAGATGACTTATGAACACCAGAAAAATATAAAAGACCTATAAAAATGCAAATTTCAATTAGAGTTGTGTGACGAGAATCTCTCACTCTTTGAAAGTTCTCAGAAATTGATGCAATATAAATATCTGTATTAGTAACGACTTTCAGCAACCTTTGTTCACTTAGTAAAAGTTCTTACGATTCATTTGGAGTCTGCACATATTTTGCCTTACCGATATTTCCAGGCAATTTAGGAATAATGTTATGAGCAGAAGTTCTGACATCAGCTTTAGGCTTTTTTTTCTTTTGACCAATGGGTTTTTTTGCCTTTCTCAATAAAGCAATAAATGCCATTCTCATCTTTGTTTTCAGAATCCATCTGGATTTCTGAATCAGTATTATGAGAACTAAAAGATTCATTATCACTTTCATCAACAGTTTCTTCAATATATTCTTCACCAGTTGATACGTCCTCTAATAATTTTTACAAACGTAACATTTCATCCTTATAGGATAAATTCCGCATGTATTCAGCTTTCTGTGCTAACATTAAGGAACTACGTTACAGCAATGCGAATATGAACACTGGGTCAGAAAGACCCGATCCGATCAAAACAAAACTTCGAATCAAATTTCCAGTGAAAACTTCGGAAACACAGAGAGGATGCCTTGGAGGAGACTACAATGAACCACAACCATTTGGGAAAAACAGGGTGTTTTTAGAAAGTTTTCTTTAATTGAGTGGATCTATTGGATCCGCTTGATTAAAATTAAGTATTGAGAAAAGTGGTTACACACTGTTCTTTTGTAGTGAAGATAGAACAGGAGCTTTTGTTCAATGGGATATAATTACAGAGACGTGAATATTGAAATAAGTACAGTGAAAAAGGCTAAACCCACATACGTGAAGAATCTACAGACACACATCACATAATTGAGAGAAATTACTGACATTCTGAGTACACAGCAATTAAAAATTATATGACCATATTAAAAACCCTAATTTAAGAAATGGGAAGAGTTGCACTAAAACCTGCTTCAACTTATCACACTCAATGTTATCTGCAGCATTGGGGAATTTTTGCAATATGCCTATTATTTGGCTGCTTCTGACATGCAACACAGATAGCTACAATGGTATCTTAAATATCATGGATGGAGGTATAACTGACATGACACTGTCTTTCAATCATACCTCATTCCATAATGTTCAAGATACCACTGCAGCTATCTGTGGTATATGTCAAAGGTAGGCAAATAATAGGCACCTTAAAAATGTTCCCTAATAAGCAGCATCATGACTGCATCAGCAACTGGCAGTACTGCATTGGAAGCTATTGATCACGCCTCGGCAGCCTGTGACCCACCATTTAAAAATTTCAAGTGCCTCAGTTCAGTTCCGAACATAAAACATAATATATAAAAATAAATTATAAAAGACAAATAACACAAAACAAGCATATGAAGAATACGTAACAAAATAAATCCAAAGTAAATAATAACTTTAACATTTTTGTTTGATTACGAAGTTGCAGTAATGAACATGCACTTTTATTTTTCAAAAATTAACACTCTATCATAATTTCAAGGAGAAGTCGATAAGTCTGGCAGCACCAAATCCATAATCCATAATTAAAAAAAAGTGGCTTTGCCATTTTGTCCTCATTCAGTTCAATATATAAATATGAGCAAATATTTTCACATACGAAATCTATTTTAAGTAAAAACAGGAGCAGCTTCACTACCTAAAATTCAGATGCTTGCATTCATCTTAAGATAATTAACTATAAGGCACACTTCACTTTCCCTAGTCCTAAGTTCAGCATCAGGAAAACCACTAATATCGAAGGGAAAAAAATACATGTCATGAAAGTTATGTTTGTTTTTATAATAATCAGAATAATAATTTTTATTTTATGTTTAAACTGTAATGTAACTTTTCTCAAAAAAACATTTAACTTGTTATTCATGAAGAAATACTGTTTTAAAATGAAAATACCACTAACCCGAAGCATTTTTTAATACATACATTTTGGTTCATTTTGACTCACAGCCAAAAACGATTGCCAACGTCTACTCTATATTATGCATCACTATACTGATCTGGGACCTAACTTAATAGTATAAGGGCACTATTACTTATATTTAATATGCATTTCTGATGCACAGATCATCCCATACAATGGCCAACAATTCCTGAAATGGCACTTACTTTTTGTCAAAAAAGTACACTAAGTAAGTCTACATTATGTACAACTATGCTGGAAGATGTAGCTCTAAAAATAGAATGTGCAGTTTACATGCACTCCAACAAATGCAGACAGAATTTTTCATGTAGATTAAAATCTCATAATCAGTGATATTCTGGAATTTCAAAACCACAACATTCTTGAAAAAACTGAGGAATGTTGATTAATATGACTAAAAAAATTGATAGTTTAAAAATAACATAAAAAGCTAAATCTCCTCAAAGCTAGGATAAGCATCTTTGAAGATCCGAATAACTGGAGGAGAGACAATTTGCAATAACTAGAGAAGGAATAAAAAGCACTGAAAACAGCAAGTCTCTTAAAAATTGCTACGAAGGTGCTTTTAAGGTAAAAATGATATTTGCATGTACTCTGTCCAGACTTCACAGAAAGATTTCTTCCAACCTCCAAAAACTGTTATGTAACAAGATTTTTTTACTTTTATATATGAGTATTAAAAATTTTTTATAGAGACTTACCATAAATTCAGGTTTCATTAATTAAAAAAAAGTCAAGTGCACAGGATTTATGGTTTTTAAATTTTGAGAGACAATTAATTGTCTCTTAAAATTTAACTGATATGACCCTCTCTATTTTAATATGTTATCTATGGAAATACTTCAGTATTATTCTGTCGATGGTTAAAATAAAAATGTGCCTTTTAAAAATAATTTCAGTTCTATTATTCTCTGAAATATTTTTATAAAATACAACCCAGGAAAATTACGAAATTTCAGCAAACATTTCTTTAATTTATATAATTTTTTAATGAAAGTAATATTAATTCATCAAGTTTTTTCTGCAATTTGTATCTTATAATATTACAACTTATTTTAATTAAGATAAAAAAAAATACAGAATTAATGCAAAAATGTATTAAGAGTGAAGTAAAATATAAATCACCTGAAACAAATTATGCTCAGCAGCAGACATTAGATTTTGAAAATTCTGTATCTTGCCAAGTTTGAAAAAATGAATACCCAAATTTGGGTGATAAGGGCCATAATATAACCTGCAAAAACAAGACTGAATATCATTTCAAACAATAACGTTGTGGGAATTTATTTACATTACTTAACAGTTAATTTCCTTTTGAGGCAAGATTCCTATCACTCTCGCTTTCAACCCATACTTTCTTGCCAGAATGTAAATGCGTTAGCACATACCTCATTGTATTTAAATGAGGTAAAAAGAAGTTAGTATTTATGGAAAGCTTATGGAAAGTGATTTTAGAGCATGTTCTGCCCTCCTGAAGGCCACGTTGTTATCTTTGATTTACTAGCGACTAGATTTTGAAGTGTTGAGCACCTCTAGCCATTAGGCTTGTTTACACCGACTTTTATGAGCCAGAGCCTTCCTGCACATTAGGTAACCTGTGAAAAGCCATTAGGCTAACTTAATTCTATTCTATTTCAAGTTACTTTTTACATTCTGTGTAAAAAGCTTAAAGTGTGGCTTTTGTAAGCATGAGTCAGTGCCATCTGTGAATAATAATCGAGTTAATAAAGGGTTCTTTACACCTTTCTCTGGTCTTTGTCATACTTAAGGATAATTCCTTACACAGTCTGTTAACATCTAGTTAGTTTATGCTTGCTAAGAATATGAGATGTTATAACTTCTTAACACGTTTCACATCATATTTAAAAAGATACATTTTCAAAACTGAAGACAGGACTTATTCAGTAGCCAGATGCAAAATAAAAAATGGTAATCTTTAAATGTTCCTGATTATTGTGTTAATTCATGAAATTTATAATCCTATAAAAACACAATTGATAAAATTCTGAATAATAAATTTCATGTATAAAATGAATGGTCATTTAAGTTTTTAAGAATGGCTATTTGTGTGCAGTAAGTTAAATTTATTAATAAACATTCATGAAAAAAAAAACTTTATTAATTTAAATTGTAAAGCAAGAAAATGTGAAAAGTAACTTTTTCTGAAGAATACACTATAAAAGTATTTTAAGAAAAAGCATTTTCCTATTCCATGTACAAATCGTGAAGATAATCATAAAATAAAACTTTGTTCCACTGATGAATTTCAATGGTGATGAAATTTATCATAACATCAAAAGGAAAAAAGCATAGCAGTGGTATACAATTTAAATAATTTTGATTATCTTTCCTTAAACAGTTTAAGTTTACACATTCTTGGAGTAAAGAACTTATTTCAATAAAATTGTACACACACACACAAAAAAAAAAAAAAAACTACGTATGAAACAGCACCACATATTTAGACTTTGGGAAAAATTCACACTCCAGAAACTGGCATGAACATTCAAAAGATTGAATGATTGTCAGAATATGTGAATTGGCAAAATAAAAAAACACAGAAGAACAATACACCACCATTTAGTACTGTATCCTTCACAATTTCTGTGGTAACTGCAAAAAATAATACACTTCTGAAGACATTTTGAAGGTTATCAAAGGTTTTGTCTTTTTACAATAAGTAATTCTTACTAAGCAATGAATAACATTCACATTCTAAATACTGATATTACAGCATTTTTTTTTCTGTAAATGCAGTTTCATAGGTAAAGAAACTGATTGCTGATCACATCTGTCATTCTAGTTTCTAGATTTAACAAATGTAGCTTATCATAGTCTTTGCTACTAGGCATTAGAAAAAAACTTGCACCCAACTAATAAAGCAAGTACAAAATTAGGTAAAAAGACAGCTTTATTTGGGCACAGATTTTGAAGTATAATTCCATGCATTTCATCAGCAATCAAATACAAATACCTTTTCTACAAGAATAAATGCATTTTTGGCAAAAGTCCCCCCCCCCCTGCTGATGAAGAAGGATCTGTGTCTCATTAATTTTATTACTCTTATTAACTTAGTGATGCTTCATTTGACAATTGACAACTACGTTATTATATGACAATTGACACTTTTATATATCAATTTCAGTAGCAATTACAAAAACCTATTAATTATTAAGTTGGAAGCATAACTTACTGCTTTTAAGTCTCATAGTATACTTTGCAGAATACAAGGAGATAGAATCAGTAAAAAATTAGTAAAAACGTAGTTATAAATAACTTAAGGACCAAAATTCTCAGTACAGGGATTGCATCCAAATAAATGATTTATAGATTTATGGGGATTTTTTATTGCTAAAGGCCAGATAATACCTCCTTCCCAGCCCAAAGGATCAATCCTAGGAATATTGCTCCCTTACCTATGTCTACAGATTGGTGGATGGCAATAAAAGATGGTAAAAATTAAATGAAATAAAAAATCAGTTCAGTATATACTGGCAATCGCTCTTCATAACAGAGCATATATGGTCGATAGACAAAAAACCTTTAATTCTTGATAGCACACTCATACTTTATTTTGTGCTTGTAACATTTAGTGGCGATTACAAAACCCTATAATTATTTAATCTTAATTTAATGATTTCCATATGAATAAAATACCTTTCTTTACTGTCATTAACATGATAAAACACATTTTATTTGGATGATATTCATAATTTACAGTAAACCTTTTCAAGAATTATTTCTTAATAATGCCACCTAGACAGGATAAAAGTAAGTAATGCTGATTTATTTTTATCCTAGAGTTTATCCTTTTGGTAAGGTAGTGTACCAAAAGCCCAGATTTGAATCCCAGAGAAGGCATGGCTGTTTGTAAATGTATAGTCCCTATGTAACATGGCGGCACTCAAAATATACAATGAGCTAAAAGTTCTCCTGAATTGCTTGTTGATAGGGCAAGAGGAGTGGAGAACTCTAAGATGTATTGTGGGGCATTCTCCAGGGTGTTGTTCGTCAAAACTGGGGTGGAATGAGACATAGTGTCACCTATGTGGTGCTCCAGGCTCATACTATTGACAAACGTAATCTTGCACTCCTTACCAAGATCCAAAATTGTGGGCTTGTTCTGATTACATCTGACAAGTGAGATTACCCACAACAACAGAGCTTCCCAGTAGTGGTTACATTTAAAAAATCTGATGCAGATACCATATTACTTCCTTGTATGGCTTATTAAATTATACACATTTTTGGCTGCATTTCATTTAACCTTATTTCCTTGAATTTCATTAGAGATATATTTCTCATTCAATTAATTAAGTTCTCACTTTGTGGCAAGGCAAAAATGCATAAAAATTCAAAACATTTTCATTGAAAATAGTAAAATAATGAAAAATAAAACACCAAATACAGTTCAAAACAGTTGGAAAAAAAATTTTTACAATTGGAGTTTCTATGCTAAAAAAAGCATTTTGGCCAGCACGCAGTAAGAGATTTTTCGGCACACAAAACTGAAAGTTTACTTTTCGTTCCACTTTGCAAAAAGACACTGAAGTTAAAGCACAAACTAACTTAATTCCCTATCCTATTAAGAGTTTCAAATGTAAGCAAATGGCAGCTTCATTAAGCTTAATACCACTTAAAAAACTTATAAATTGTTGGTAATTCTACAACTACTGCATGCAGATGAACTAAAGGTCATAAAAACCTTAACCGGAACAAAAGAACAACCTAATTCAATCACTTTTAAAGGAAAAAAATGCACAATTTACCAACACATAAGAATAAAAAAACTGAGCTCACCAAGCTAGGTAACAGAGTGGGTTTAGATACATATTTATATATGTTTGGTGCGGCCGATTGCAACTATAAAAGGAGATTCACAATTACATGTTATAGCAATAACATATACAAAATTTTAACATTCTGAGGCTAGTCATTTTTGAGTTACGCTAGATACACACATACATTTAGCCATCATGGAAAAAAAGTCTCTTCTGAATCCATTTTACTGTCTGTTTTGAAAAAAAAAAAAAAAATAAAACAATAAGCAATCCTTTATTCTTTTTGTATGTACAGATGTCATGAAAAATCATTAACCAAATGGATATTTTTGTTGAAATATGATACATGAAATTTTTTACAATTACAATAATTCCTTTACTTCATACAAAGAAGTAAAAATGTGTTAAAATTACACAATGCTAAAAAAAAGTTGAAAAAATTTTGCAATGCATATGAAGTCGATTGCCTTATATTTGAAAAACACATTTATGATGAAACTGCATTGAAATACAACATGAAAAGCAAAAATTGCATTAAATATAAATGGAAATTACTTGTAGAGTTCAGTGAGTTGATTTCCTAATGTGATAGCATCTGCCCATTGGTTGTTTTCTATACAGGCATCAAAAGCTATCTCCAAAATCTTGATTCTGCAGATATGTGTATCAGCAAATATTTTATCTTGGTTCACAAGTTCTTGCATACAAGCTGAATAAATCTGTGAAGCACTAACTTTAGGAAAAACACAAACATATAAATTTTAATAGAAAATGGCAATATATGAAATTTAAATAAATTTAAACTTTAAGGTTTACCCACTAATGTTCCTAGCTGATATCATTTATAAAAAAAATGGTTTATTTCATTTTTTATACATTACATAACTCATTTATTTCAGTCGCTATTTGAGGTTTTTTTTAATTGTTTCAACAAAAAATAGCATACTTATTTGCTAGATAAATATGTTTCTTGCCATTTCTGATTTCTCTAAATTTCCTGACCACAGAAAAAATTCAAAATAAAATTATTTGATGACGCTATACAGGTTAGATGCATTCATCCAGAATTACCATCAATAATACTTTTATATTAGATCTTATTTTGTACACTGTATAAAAGTTTTTACACATCCAACAACATATTTAGCATTTTCTTCCTCCTGATTAACAATACCAGATTTGGTAGATATATGAATTCATACCTACCATGAATACAGTAAAACCAAATCAATTTTATCCATAAAACAAAATTCCTTAATCCTTAAGACATATTTTCTTTTTAGAATTTCATTTTATTCACAAATAGTGAAATTTAATGTAGATAAATATTTTTTTAACAATCCATTTTACACATAGTAGTAAATTCTAATTTAGATTAACAAGACAATGTAGATCTTCTAATTTTATCAATAAAAAATCAAATCTGAATGAATAATCCTGAAATATTTTATGAAATCTTAATATGTTAAAAATTCACTAATTGATAAATCCACTCAGTTCTTCGACATAGATATGTACTTCTAGGGTGACAGTGGAAAAGGATGAAGTTAAAGGACAGTTTAAAGTAATATATCTGCCTTTCTATGCTGAGTTCCACAGCTAAATTTTCAACTAATAATGTTTAGCAATGCTGAATCCTGAATGCCATATAGTTTTAATCTTCATAATTTTAATGAAGAAAACAGTTAGACACAAAGAAGAAACACAGAAAAAAATTAGTGTTTCTTAGTGTAACAACATTAATCAAAGCTGTATTATGGTTTCCTCATTTACCAGTAGCAATTAAAAGAATCTATAAAGCAGCATTTATAAGAATAAAAAAGTTAATTAAAAATTTCCTTGATGAATGGGCTCTTTTTGACAGATAAAGATTGGAAAAATTCACGAGCTATAGATTTTATTATTTCTGAAGAGTTAATTAATTTAGCAAAACCTGCTGAAAATAATGAATAAATATGTTTAGCACTTTTTCTTGCATATAAGAATATACATAAATAGCCTGTAAAATAACTGAAAAAATTACATTATTTCAAATTAAAAATCATATGATAAGTTAATAGTACATATTAAATGCTACAGTTACGGCAAGGATTTCTGATGGTGATGATTGATAACTGCAGGTCTTGAATTAATACTTGTCAAATCTGTTAACTTAGCGGTTCTACATTTGAGTCCATCTATAATAATACAAAGGTAATATCATAAAATTCCTTAAATAGAATGGAACAAAAGCAAATCAAAAGTTAGCGGCCCCAGTTCTAACTTTCATTTTTTTGGGCATAATCTGATACGAAATAAATTTCAGTCACTCAATATTAAATTTGAAAAGAGTGTATATATGAACTGAATATGTCATACTTCCAAATAGAAATATAACAATATAAACTATATAGAATACCCTTCCTAACAGTTATATTTTTCTCTTACTCCGTGCCAATACAGCAAGAAATGCAAATTAAATATATAAAACTATTAATTGCAACTGAATTGGGGGTAAACAGTTAATCAAGCAGAATAGTATAATCTTTTAAATAAGAAAATGTTATTTTAATTTCTCTTTTTAAAGTCAGAAAGTATATTTGATAACTGTAAAGGAAACTACTAAATTTAACTATAAAAATGAAAAATATTACAAAATATTTTCCCCTCTAGGAATGATATATTAGAAAATGAATTAATAAGAACTTGTTAAGAGTAAATTAGAATCTTATTATTTAAAAGCAAGTTCAGAAAATTTTCTTCCACAGTGAGATGTGAAAAATTTTTGGATAAATGTATCAGTTCTGAATTGCCTGCACCATAAATTGTATATGAAATTTATTCAGCAATGGTGCTTTGAATTAAACCTTGCAAGAAATATCCATCCAGGGCACTACATATTAACTCTGAAGCTAAAAGTCATTATTTATTTTGATGCTATAAAAAAGTAATACACTTCAATAAAATTTCACTTAATGAAGAAGTATTTGGGGCAGGACATAGCTGTTGATGAATATACTTTCATAGTGTAAATAATTTAAATAATAATGATAATGTGAAACTAATAAAAAAAACTTTACAGTTTATTTCAGAAGCTCCTACAGAATAATACAAGAGAACCTTCAATAATTAATGCAACAAAGTAGACTATATGTTCAAAAGAAGAATGCAATATGATCTGGATTGCTTCAAATAAAAATATTATAATTTTATATTATTTTTCAAAATATTATTTTAAGAATTAATACTCATAATATGGATAATTTCATAAATCTCAAAACTGGAATTTTATTCAATAGCTGACCAACAATTGTTTTTAATGTAATCAGCAAAAATACTTCACATGCAATTATTACCATTATCTTTCTTCATTTGTTTTATCCTTTTTAGTTCTTGATTAGACTTTTCTAACTGCTCTTCAGCATTTACTGCATCCTCTGCCAGTTTCGTCATTAATTTTTCCTAAAATTATTAAGAGAATCTGGTTTATTTAACATCTATATATAAGCAAAAGCAATAAATATTGGCATAGATAAAAATATAAAATCTGAAGCTGTGAAATGGGTATTTCACATTGTTAAAAATAAATATTCTAAACAAGACGTTCAGTAACTTCCCAGATTTAAAAAAAAAAAAAAAGCTTAAGAAAGCATGCTTTATTGCAGGACTTTCTGTGGAAAATGATAAAACTCCATACAGCAAAACCTATTAAATGGGAGCCAAGTCAACCGTTTGTTCAACTCAGCTGCCATTAGGATATTAATATCATCAAAGAGGAATCATTATACAAAAATATTACTACTTAGAATAATTTTTAAATTACTCTGAAGATACATGTGGATATTTTCAAGCAACACATAAAATCAAATACATATCTCAAGCTTCATGTAAATAAAAAAAGAAGAGTAACTATTCACAAACACACAGGATTTAAGAAAATACATTTTGATAGATTAAAAGGTACAATATTTCTCACACCTTAAGGAATGTGGTTAAACTCTTCTAGGCATCACAAAGAAGAAAACTAAAAAGGAAAAGCCATTTAACTGGCTATAATAATAAGTTTAAACACAGTAAAACAACAGAGATTAAGGTATGTACAGAGATTAAGGTAGATAAATGTTAACTGACCAGTAGTCTTGAGGAATCAGAGTTTTTAGTAACAAAAGAAGGTTTTGAACATATGTATATTATTGCATAATAAGTTAAAATATTTTCAAATAATAATAATCTCTCATAAACATCAAGAAATATGATTATTAATTATTCTAATGTATTAGTAATACTGTGATGATAATCTTTAATATTTCTTTATTCACTAGAATTATTAGTATTTCTTTATTCAGTAGAATTCTTTATTCACTATTATTATTCATGTTTTATAAAATTAATTAATTAATTAATTAATTTAATACTAGATTCCTTCACTTATCAGCTACACATTCTTATTAACTATCATTTTCATCTCTAGAACTTCATGGTCTTCATTACGGCATTCCATTAATGAATTTTTCAACTTTGCGAACTTTCTTGCTACCTGTACAAGTTCTTAAGGTAACTCCATTGTACACTAAAGATAGCCATGACTTGTCTAGTAATATATCCAGTTCAACTTACTATGAAATTAAATTATTACAAAGTTGTAATTTTTCATCCATTATATCAGTGCTCCGCAACCGGTGTGCCGCGGCACACTGGTGTGCCATGAGTAGGATATAGGTGTGCCGCAATCAAATACTCATGTATTTAATACACAATGACAATTTTTTTTCCTTAATAATGTCTATTTTAAATGTTTTTATATATTTCACTGTTGTATGGTTGTGTGTGTGATTGTAAGTGTGTCAGCATTTGAATTTTTTGGCACTTCCTTGATAACTCGGAACTCAAAAATATATAACTTTTTTTAAACATAAATTTAAACGAAATATATTGGTTTCAGACCATTTTAATTAAAAATAATAGCTCTAAAACTGTTTTTTTTAATATGAAATAAACCAATCAAATTGAAGAATTTTTGTTTTTTAATTTTTTAAAAAAAATTTCGATTATTATGATAATTATTATGATTGCATATAAATAAATATGTTATGGTTTTATAATTGTATATTTTTCAAATTAAAAACAAAAATTTATTTTAAGTTTTGTGTATAAATCAATACATATATACATTAGCTTTTGGTGTGCCACGAAATTCCAGAAAGATTTTTTGTGCGTCGCAGGTGAGAAAAGGTTGCGGAGCACTGCATTATATCTATGAATTTTTATCTTTCAGAATATCTCTTTATATAAACAATTTATACAAAAGTTCAAAACCCTTATTTACATAGCATATTCAGTTATAAAAGAAAAAACCTCAACAGCCATCTTTTACATTTGCTGGAATCAAACCCAAGAAAAAGTACTAATGTTCACAACTTTATCTGTTGGCCAATGGTGGGTACTACAGTGTTATTGACACTATATTTCCAAAACACTATTCTACAGTGTTTTTAATGAACATATTTATTGTAATTTACACATATTTTTGCTATATACATTTTATTACATAACAGTCTAATGATTTATAACAGTATTTCTCAATGTGTGGCCTGCAAACCATGAATTGTCCTTCAAGCCAACCCTTGTGGTATCTTTGGAAATCATACATGGTAATCCTGTATCACTCTTTATCCCAAGACTGACATTTTACGAAATTTATTACTGATTATCCTACCTGTTGACATCTCACTCTAGTTTTAACAATAAAAGAGAGAATTAATGCATTATGACTGTGGTGCTTCTTGCCAACATATATTCAGCATCAATAAGCTCATCCATATCACTAATATATAAAGTGAATTTATTTAATTTTTAGTTAATAAGATAAAGATTATCCAAACTCTAATAACCTTAAATTATTAAAAACAAATATAAATTTTCTCCTATTAACTAAATTACTTAATACCAATATAAAGTTAAATGAATCAATTGTATTTTAAAAATTTAAATGCACGAATAGTAACATACGCTAAAAAAATTGCTGTCGAAGAGGACCAGAGTCAGGTGATCTGCAGAACATTCTAATCTACAAAAGTGATCCCTACTCGAAAAAAGTTTGAGAAATGCTAATTTATACAGAAAGCATGCGAGATAAATTTCCACATAGCACTTATCTAAATAAGAAATGATAATTTTTTTAAATAATAGACATCAGATTCAATCACAAAAACAGATATATTTAACAAATTTATTACTTTACTATATTTATTATTCACTTTCATTATATTTATTTCTTTATTAACAAGTAATGTAAAATAAAATAAAAATGTGTGGCAAATACTTACATAATAGGTTGAGGTGCAACGACTGCATTGGCAATCAAAGTAATATTGTTCACTCAGTTGTTCTTGCCTGTCCTTTGTTAACTGCAGCTGTTCAATGTAACTAATAAAAATCTTAAAATAAAATAGTTAATTCAATGTAACTAATAAAAATCTTAAGATAAAATAGTTAATTTTAAAATGCTCAGCATTAAATAGCAACTATTTTAGCTTAAAATTTGCTAAATTAGAAAAAGAAATATATAAATTAAGTATTAATTACCTGGCTAATATCACTGTGAGGAATGTCACGTACTGCTCTTACACTTAAGTTTGTACCATCAAAAACTACTTCTGCATCAGGTTGACAAGAATGATCAAATACAGAAGCCCTGAACATAAGATTTAGAAAAATTACATTCAAGTAACAATAATAAAGTCCTCATGAAAGATAAGAGTTACTGAATAACAATCAAAACAAGACCAACCTTATAATTTTCTTCAAACAATTTAGTTAGTATTGTTTTACAAATACTGTTGACAAAAATATTAATTGGTACTCTTCTGTTACTGGAGCTGATTCAATGTATGCATGTGCGTATGGATGTACGTGTTCATGTACGCATGCATGTAAGTATGTACCTGAACATGCATGTGTGTGTATTTATTTGCATATATTATGTGTGTGTTAATTGCTGTGTCTTTAAAGTAATGGCAGTTTTGTTGTATACACTAACATGTGTTGTGCAGGTGGCAAAGAGTGCTTGCGTCATGTCCCAGAATTCCTTGAGCACAGTTGTTACTGCCACGAGTGAAGGCAAAGTGCATAAATGGGTCAGAGACTTCAAAGCTGACGGCATGAACGTCCATGATGAGTCCAGCTCTGGTTTCTCATCTGTGATGACAGATGATATGGTGGCTTCAGTTGAAGCGAAAATTCGTGAGAACAGATGCTTCACCATAAGCATGCTTTCAAAAGAATTTTCTGAAGTGTCTAGTCTAGAACGTGAAAACGGCAGTCAGCTCTTCGTTATCAGAGCATGCGGCAAGTTTCTCTGAAGAGAATATTCAAAATCTAGTTCTAAGGTATGATAAGTGTTTAAACAAACTTGGAAACTATGTTGAAAAATAAAGAAATGTATGTAGAATCTGAAAATAAATTTGGATTTCGAAAATTTTCTTTAGTTTGGTTCTTATTTTCAAACGGTCCTTACTTCTGAATCCGGTCCCAATTACAGAAGAGTAACTATGAATTTTATATGTGTAATGAGAAATTAATTAAGATTAATAGTAATAAATATAATGCTGAAAAAAATAGTTATGATTAACATTAAAAAAGAAAGTTCATTTTATAGCAAACGGCATCTGTAAAAATCCTAATACGTGTTTGGTTAGGTTTATTTAATATGGCAAAGCACACAAGGGAAGGATGCCTTTGTGGATGATTTTCTAAAGAAATTGGCTCATACACATGTTACAAATGAGAAAAACCATGAAAACACCTATGCAACCAGCCCATTCACCTGGAATCGAACTCAGGTCAAAATTACCAGGGTTCAGTAACTTCACTACTCGGCCACTGGTAGGCCCTAATACATGTTTGAATGCTCTACTAATACTGAAATAGAAGACTAAATTGCTAATCTCATAGCAAGAAAAAGTTACTCTTATCTATTACAGCATTACGTAAAAAGTGAAAATTTTGTCTAAACTGTACATGAATATTTTCAATTTAACACTTTCTGGACTGGGGACACCAATTTTGTCTCTTTCAAATCCAGGCTTGGAGACCAAAAATTAGAACAATTGATTTCACTGCATGACAATTTTGTCATACAGTGAAATCATCTGAAAAAGAGAAGAAAAAATGAATAAACACTTCAGATTTATAATAGGTTGTGCATACTTGCCAACCTACAAAGCTCAAAAATCGGGAGAATTTTTTTAGAAATCAGGAGATTTATTTTCAATGATAAAAATATATTTTTTAATAATGAATTAACTTCAAATCATTACTAATTAATATCTGAAAGTTCAGTTATTAACTCTTAAACGCAAACAGTACATTCTCCATTAATAAGTTTTTGGTCTTTTGTTTCCATAGAAAAAATTAACTTTTCATTTTTTTTCAATAGAACTCTTATTGTCCTTGTTTTTGTGTATGAACATGTTTGAGAACATCAGCCCTTAAAACATGCAAAATCAAAAAATCTCAATGACCAAAATACACACCGCAAATGTATAACATTTCCTTGAGGAAATATTAGAACGAAAGTCATTTATGTACGATTTTTGGAAAATACCTGAGTATTTTATCTTTTTCACAGACATAACTAATATGAAATATATTAATTAAGCTATTTCTCGAAAGCACTTGCGTTCACACAGGTTAGTGACAAGATGAACGAAATAACAACCTCATTCTTTTTTGGTCATCATCGGCTATTATGTACCAGATGACACACAGTGGCACTCGATGCTCATTGGAGAAATGGAACATGACATTTTCGAACACGTGCTCTCACTCACAAAGTAAAAGCACACCATAATTTCTCACTGATGAGACTAATTTGGTTTTCTATGCAATCTAGAGAAACACCGGGTGCTTTCAAATACCCCAAATCACTTTTTGGGGGATGCAAATAACGAAGTATTAAGCCAAGCTACATAAATATTGTGAGAAATTTTAAGAATAAAATCAGGCTGCCGGGAGAACAGTCGGAAATCGGGAGAGATGGCAACTCTGTGTTATGCTACTACTTATTAAAAAAAAGGGTTCTGTGATGATTTTAACATTGTCTTTCTTTAATATAAATAGGTATTAGATCCTTTTAAAGAGTTCTTCATAAAATGAATTTCTCTACATGTGTTTCTCAAGCACTCTATCATTTTACAAACTTAACTTTGCAATGTGTACTTAATTGTTAGGATTCTATTCACTTAATGGCCAGTGAATTATCTTAAAAATGCTGTCAAGTTATTATCTTGATTAAAGTCAGACTTACATAAAGCAAAAATTAAAATTAGCAAACTTTTATTTAATCACTACTAATAGTTTATATCTAAAGAGAAAATACACAATGCAACCCAAAGCTGTACGTAAGTAAAGCGTCGGCACTCCCATACTATAACATGACGCCAAATTGCAGCGCCAATCCACTGCAGTGGTGGCAATGTAAACTAAATCTCTTCCCCTCCTCCACTCCCCTGCAGTGACGTCATGGAGGTTGGAAGTAAGATGGCGCGGCCGCAATGAGTTTTGACACGATTGGATGTAAATATTTTGCAATTGTGTCATAATTATATATATAAATGGATATATTTTCTATTTGTACAGTATTTCAGAGTCCTAAGTATACGAAAAGAATACATTTTTAAGCAAAGTTTATTGTTATTAACATTAAAATTATGCATTATTTCTTCTCCACTTACAGAGCTTCTACCTAAAATACTTTCTCAAATATGACATGATTTCTTTAGCTTCTGAGGCATCTTTTAAATGAAAAAAATCTAAGTCGATTTGTAATTAATGCTCAATTTGGTCCATTTCAAATTAGCGCTCTTTCTTTTTAATAGTGAAATACATTAAACAGTACATAACTTTCTCTGAACATTTGTGAAAGGGAATAAAAAAAAGATTTTTAAAAATATTATTTAAAACTTGTACCTGCGTTATTATAAAATATAGGAGAATAATTCTTTTAATTATCAGATTTTTTTACCTTTAATTTCAACAATACATATCCTAAAACTGTTCTTTATTACTTCCTTAAGTACGCATCGTCTCAAGGAAACGTGTAGAAATGTATTCCATCAGATTTCGACGAAATCTTACTCCTTACTTGCAATCCTTAATCCGCAGTATCGATACGCCATTAGAGAAAATTTAAAAAAAAGGTTCTGAAAAGAGCTTTTTGTAATTAAAAAGTACAAAATTAATAAGTTATAAATAACACAACCAAAGCCCATTAGAAGCTAACAAGATTTCGTTAGAATCAAACAAACAACCAATGACTGAAAAGTAGAAGAACATGCGCAGTTTTACTGATTGTGTTTCCACATCGCCACCGCTACGAGCGGTGCGATCGTTTCGTAGCGCAATTTCTCCCATTGAAGTGCCGACGCTTTACTTAAATACAGCTTTGATGCAACCAGCCTTTTAATTGGTATAACACTATTAGACTGTATAATTCTTTAAAAAAGAGCCCCTCCCATTTTTTTTTTTTTTTTTAAGTAACTGACTATAAAAGAGGACCAACTTCCATTTCAGACAGAAAAGATTAGAATTTTGATACAGCTCCCCAGAACACTACTACTTGCTTTACAAATGCATTTAGCTGGCGAAAATAATACCAAGGTAGAAAAAATTCATCTTGCAAATTTACTGTCAACTTTCCCTTGTATTTCTAGCATGTTTGAATTTGTATAACCTTTTGGCCTCTGCTAACATTTACAATGTGAATCAAAGGGAATATAGGACAATGTTCAAATTCAGCAGTTGGTAGAATTAAAATAAATATCACAACCAGATCTAATTTCTTACCTGAATGAATTTAAAATGTTCTAAAATCACAAGAGAATCTCAGAAAACAGTAAAACACAGCTGCAATTAACACAACCTGATTTAATTTCTTATTTGAATGATTTTTAAATGTTATAAGAAAGGAAGAATTACAGAAAACTGTTAAGCACAGATGCAGCAAGAAAAGTAAAACATAATTTAAACACAATGACATTTATGAATAATAAAAAAAATTAATATATTTTAGAAAACAATTTCACATACCCTAAATATATGCCACTTCCAATACTTTGCATTTCACTATCACAGATACTGAATGTATTTATGCACATCTACTGAAAATAAAAATGCCTGCATTAGAAAGTAGCAAACAAAAACATTACCTTCTTCAGAAATTAACGAGATAAATGGAAAAAAAAAATACAGAACAACTTTTCAAAAACTTAACTTTTAGATTGCTTTGGTTTACTTCTTTACAATAAAGCACATGAGGGCTATCTGCCTGAAGGAAAAGATACTTTGGTAGAGCACCTTCTAAGGGAAACTAGCTCATACCCTGTTTACACATTAGAACCTATGCCTATGCAGCAAGGCCGTTAACTGGAACCGAAACCAGGTTGAACTACCAGTGTTCAGCACTTTACCATTCAACTGCTGCTGGGTGCTACTAAACTTCTGGAAAAACTATAACAAAGATTGCTTCTTTTTAAAATTATATATCCATTTTTCAAGCAGTTAACAATTCTTGAACTTTTATTAATAAATGCTTATTCCTTTCAAAACTTTCGGGGGGGGGGGACTAAAATTGTGTTTACACAAGTTTCTAATGCATGCATGCTGTTCTGTGCATATGGGTTTATGATAGATTGAACGCACACACAGCCGATGATAGCTTCATAAATTTCCCAAAAAGAAACATTTCTGAACAGTTCTGGAACTTTCCACGAAAGCACTTGTACAGCTCTTATCACAGCAGAGCACAATCAATAGTTACACTTCAAATTACTAGGAACATTAAACACAATACAATGCAAAGTGCATTTAAAGAGCAAAGCTTGCACTGAATTTCTCAATATTCCAAAGCGAACTCTGAACTAAAAACTGTGAATTGATGTTCTCTCTGATCTTACATAGTTTTCCTTGGCTAAAGAGGAACTTCCTTCCATTTCCCAAAATTACTGGAAGGAATATACGATTAAAGTTACATACAAGGGATGGATATGGTTACTGTTATAGGGATAAATGCAATTATTTAATTACAGTTATACAGGGACTGGACCAAAATGTCACCAAATGGTTGCCAAGTTGCAATGGTGACTTTTGGCAATTTCTTGCCAATTTGGCAAGAAAAATTAGTTGCCAAAAACATCATCAGCTTAGTAATATATCACTAATTTAATTAAATAACTTATTTCAATGTTGAATAGATTTGCCCCTCTAAAATCTTATTTTTCCAACAAAGCTTCTCATTTTTGAGACACTTCATGTTACGTTGTGCAAGAGATATTACAATTTTACATATAATTTCACTAAATTATTTACATATATAAAAAATCTGTAACATTGCCCCCTTTCCAAGGGCTGCACATCCCAGGCAAAACTGAGGAAAATCAATGCAACACTAAAATAATAACTTCAATAAATAAAATGCAACAAATCAAATACTAAATCAATAAATAATTTACAATTTAAGATACACACAGGACTATACATTAAAATTTGTATTAGTAAAAATATTTACCTTATTTACATAATAGGGACTATGTGTTATGGTCATAGTAAGCGGCTAGCCTATCATAACATGGTAACCTTAGGCACTGATGACTTACAAATCTGAACTATGATGTCTTGGATGCTGCTTGACTGGCAGATGATCCCTATATCCATTCTATGCTGTGTTAAATTGGTACGACCTATGTCAAAAGATATGTGGGAAAGCGTTGTGCATTCTGCAATAACTGTGATGTTAGGCTTTCCAAAGACACAGAGATGGTAGGACTGCTGGTTTATTTAAGGCAGGTCACTGGAGTACAGGCTGTAACCACTTCCAAGTTTCTTAACGACTTTCGCCTTATTTTGCCAACTCTCAGCAGGACGACAGTCCTCGATAGGTTGACAAGTCCTGAGGCTACTAGTACTCCTTTCAGGCAGTTACAATTCTTATGAAATTCCATTATGCCATACCAGAAATTTCTGTTTTCAGCTATGGAGCTAGGTAGTAAAAACTCTGTTCTTACTACAGTATCATCTTGAGCTATAATTTGGTGGATCGATTTAACTCATCTTTAATTCTGAATGGGGTTATGCTCTCAGAAGCAGAATGCAATTTGTTATTTTTAAAGTCCAAGAAAAAATAGTATTTCCTTAGAAAGTCTAATCCGAATATGCAAGGATCTCTAATATTTCCCACATATGCCATGTGATAGAACATACCACTTCCAAACATGATGTTACAGTTTAACATTTCCATCGATGTTGATTTTATATTCAGACACAGTCTGGAGGGTAACGCTGGCAGCATCCAGATGAATTTACCTTCCAGTTGTAGAACCAGGTCTTTTTAGATGATGGTAACATTGGCTGCTGCATCAACAATGGCAAGGAACTCCACTCATATGTCCCAAGATCAAGAATCCATTACTACCTGATTCACTGCAGAAATTTGAAACATTTTAAAATGAGGTTTCTCAATATCTAGCAATTTCCACTCCACTAGATAACCCCTGATTTGTTTCTTGCTGAGAAACAAGTTTTAAATTCCATGCCTTGGAATGTTCTGCAGTTCCTTTGTATTTGGCCTTCACCATTGCATTTCCAGTACTTTGTTGCCACTCCTATTCTGCCTCTAAGCACTGACTTGCCTAGTTCAATTGCCTACATGAGCATACACTTGGTCCATTGGCTCTATATTTGAGCAGTTCTAATTGGATGATGATCTGTAAGAGCTACTTAGTTGGTTGCCTTGAATTGCATAATGTACAATAGAGCATTTTTTAGATCTTTGATATCTGCCATTCACACATTTTTTTTTTTTGTATCTCAGGATCCTGCAGGGTTTTTTGTATGTCAGGATCCCACAAGCCATTGATGAAGTACTGCAAGGACAAGATTACCGTTGTTTCCATTGGACAGTCCAAAAATGCGAGATGAGAAGGACTTTCAAAATTTGTGGCAAGCTCCTGAAGTGTTTCCATGGGTTTCTGTTGGCTAGATTTCAGCTGAAGCCTACCATAGTCTTTTTATACACTTCTCACCAAAATGCAGTTCCTATGCACTGGATAGAGCTTCGAAGTCTAGTCTTTTGTTTCCGAGCAGAGTTTGAAGGATATCCACTACGTCTGCTCTCGGAGAAGCGTGAGATGCTAGGCTTTAGCTTCTGAATTCCAACCATATACATTTGCCACTATACAGAACTGAATCTTGCACACTTGCCAGGAGGTCTTTCCATCATATATGGATCTTTAGAATCAAGATTTTTTTTTTTTTTTAAGGATTGCGATTTTAGGGATTAAACTCCAGAATGGCAGTGTTACTTCCTCTTTGAGTGATACTGTTTTTACTATTATGACATAGCATTTTCTAAGAGATAATGTCCATGATGGTAAGAATTCTCATAGATTACTGAATCAGAAAGGCAATATATTTCATTTATTGACTGTCAGTTCTCTACTTCAGAAGTTGACAGTGCTATTAAAAATCTCAAGAAAAACATATCACCTGGATTAGACTTTCTTTCTAATGAATTAAGTAGCACTTTCATGCAATGGATAACACTTTTAACAGACTTTTTCACATCTGTTTATCATTGGAAGTCTTTCCAAAATAGCGGGAAAGAGATTGGGTTGTTTTTATCCCTAAATATTTAGATGCAAGAATTTGACAGTATTAAATGACTTTCACCTACTTTGGGAAATATCTTGAAACTCTCTTGGTATTTGGAGACAGAAATGTTTCTACAGTGATACTCAGTTCGGGATTAGTCCTCGGCAGCCTATTGAAGATGCCTTTATTCACCTTAGTAATATCTTGCAGTTAGACAGCAAATGAAATTTGCAACATTTCTTATTTTTCTGGATGTTAGAGGTGTTTTTGATGATGCTTGGTGGCCATCTAGCTTGATGCTTGGTCGCCATCTAGCTTAAAAATCCTAAGAGATACAGGTATGTCACATAATAGCTATAGCTTGCTTCAAAGCTTCTTAAATGGAAGGATACTGAGCTTCTGCTTAAGTCTAAAAACAATGTTTTTCTGGGTATCAGAGGTGATTTTGATAATGCTTGGTGGCCATCTAGCTTAAAAATCTTAGAAGATGCAGGTATGTCACATAATATCCTATAGCTTGCTTAAAAGCTTCATAAACGGGAGGATGCTGAGCTTCTGCTTGAGTATAAAAGTAATGTTTATTCTCTGGAAAAAGGCTGTCCTCAGAGATCTTTGTCCGGTCCTACTCTTTGCAGCATAATAAATGATCCTTTAAATCATCTTGACGACTGTCTAAAAATTGCATTTGCAGATGACTTTCTTTTAATTTTCCAAAGAAAGCTTTTGACTAATATTCTTTTGAGCAGATAAACAGTGCTAGATTTTGTCTCGAGTTAGGCAATCTGAAATCTGAGAAAAATTCAACAGAAAATTCTTCTTCGTATTATTAGTGATTATAGAACACTAACTCACGAAGCTAGTTTTGTTCTTTTAGGAGTTCTGCCTATTGATTTTGGAACTGAATATAGGAATAATATTCCTGAGGCATCGACAACTGATATTTTGGAAGACAGCACAGATGGAAATGCACCTTTCCTCATCCAGCTACTTCAGAACTCATAAATTTCTCTGGATTTCTGCGATTATAAAGAGACTACTGAAAAGTGTTTTCATATGGTTCATTTATTTCATATGGTTTTCATGGTTTGCTTTATATATGGCAGTAAAATGAACAATAACATTGCTCTAGTCATCATTGATAATGATCTGGCTAAGTGATTACTTACTCTTAGAGATTAGAGTTCTGGCTTACTCTAGCATTCGTTCTCATTGAAGACCAACCTGAAGTTTGCTATTTTAAGCATTGTATTTGAAATGAATGCACAGTTTTCCAAGCAGAACTTCTCTGTATTTATCTTTTCTTCAGGTGGATCAAGGATAATGGGACAACATCCTAAGGATATCTCATATACTCTTTCTTCTCTTCACCTTTTGAACTACCAGCAGCAACAAACTAATAATCAAAACTTTGTTAGCTGTTAGTTCACTTAGAACTAGGATAACTGATATCCATTTTGCTTGGTCATTGTGTATTCTATGGAAATGAAAGAATTTATTTATTAGCTAAAAATGCTTTAAATTTACCCATTGACATCAAAATTAGTGTTATAAACAGTTCTTGGAAGTATTTTTATTATAAGAAACTTTTATGTGAGTAGAATGAAAACTACTTAATCCTGTAACGTTGGGGGCACTAAAACATTCTTCCTTCTATTTACCATATACTGCATTATGAGTCTTTCCTTTTTATTGATTTTAAAGTATCTCGGTTTTTATCACAGTAAATTTGCCAGTTACCTGCTTCGTTTCAATCTACGATTAAATAATTTATGTGAGTGTTCAAAAAAAGTACCACACAATGTGAAACACTTAATTTTTTTCTGTCCTATTTTTGATGTCCCAAGATTATACTTGCAGAATGATTTGAAAAAGGCTTGGCGTGACTTGGCCAGTGAATTTATCTGATTTTGTGATATCTGCTGTTCTCTGCTTTATTTACACATGTAATATTTAATCTTTAATTAACTTACTTTTGTAAGCCTCATGTTGTACATTTGTAATGCACAGGGAGACTGTATGTGTTCAAAACAAATAAAAAAATAATACAAGATAACAACAGAAAAGATGTACTTAATTATTAAAAAAACAATTTCAGAACAAAAATGAAAATCATTACATTATGAAAAATGAATATATTCAACAAAAATTCTACAATCTTATGAACAACAAAAGGCAATTAATTAGATGCAGTATAGTTCACTAAGAATAATGAGAAAAGAAATAAAAATTCATCATTAATAATGAGTATACTGTGAATCACTCAGGATTGCAGTAGAATGCAGAATTCAAATAGGATGCAGATGGTGCTATAAAATTCCCCCCTCAAACGGTTACTTAGTAAATTCCAAAAATATAAAAAAAGTCTCTAAAACTATAATGTTGAATTGGATGAACAATATTTATCAGCCTAAAATTTTAAATTAAGCAAAAAGCAACATTAGTTTTGCTTAGAGTTTAATAATTATTGATTTTGAAGCCAATCAGAAACAGTTCTCTCTTGTGATCAACCTCGAAACAGACACTATTACATAATGCCGTCAGTAAACTTCTGGAGATATCCACGAGACTTTGTTTTATGAATAACTTTGTTGAAAGAACACGAGACTTTGCTTTATGAATCCATTTTTTGTGCGAATGGCATCAGTTTTCGGCATTGCCATTCACGTTCTGATCCATGTTTGATTAGTGATATAAGCGTTCTATGAATTTAATGTTGGTATTAATTGAATGATGTATTGTATTTTTTCTGCGTTTTGATAATATCTCCATAGAGAATTCCTGCTTTAATTCAAGGAAACTGTGAAGAGTTCTGATGTCAAGTGTTTAATAAAATTGTTCTTCGTCAAGAAGCCTGTGCAGAATCCAAGTAGATAAAATTTATTTCTTTTTCCATAAATATTGAAAGTATAAACAGATGCTATAATAGTAGACTCACTGCATCTAATTATTATTAAGGTTTATATACGTATATTAAGAGCCTGTGCAGAACAACCGTTGACAGGTAGTCTCGGCGTAGTTCTGATTTTGATTTTGATATTTCATCACAAGTGGCGTCCGCGACAGGATGCACTGAGGTTACTGGAAGAATTATTCTGCTGAATGGTATTTTGTGAATTAAAGCTGGTTTAATTGATCATTTTATTATGGATTCTTTAACTGTAAAACAAGGGAGATTGCGTTCTTCCTTTACCAAGACTGTTAATGTTTTCAAAAACGAAACTGGTAAGGATGATTTTTCAGCAGGTATAATTAAAGATAAATTTACAAAGTTGCAAATGTCACAGAAACATATTGAGAAACTTAACAAGCAGATTTTAAATTCTATAATTTCAGTTGATGTAATGCCTGAAAAAGATAACAATGAAATGGAAAGCTGGGATATTTATAAGGATGAATTTATTACCATTTCTTAGTTAGTGAGAAGTTAGGTACCTTAGAACAGGTAAACTTAGAAACTAGGTCGCAAGGTAGTGTTTTTAGTAATTCACCTCACAACACTAGATCGTTGAAGCTCCCAAAAATAGAGCTTGAGAAGTTCAATGGAGAATTATTGAACTGGCTTCCATTTTGGTCTCAGTTCGAAAAAATACACGAGGACCCTGATTTGCACGAAAGTGACAAATTTCAGTATCTTGTGCAAAGCATGAAACAAGGGATACGAGCTAGAGACTTTATTGAACCAAAGGTAAAAATAAAGAGGGGAGATACTGTGTTGGTCTAACCCTGGTTAGAACATAACATAGATTTACCGTTCAACCGCGATATTGCAGAAAAAAGGTTTCTAGGCACAACACAAAGACTTAAAGCTTTGAATATATTTGAAGAGTATGATAAGGGTTTTAGGGAATAGCTTGCTGAAGGCGTGATAGAGGAAGTTCTGGTGTACAATCTTAAGTCTAAAGGACATTATCTGCCGCATCATTCTGTCATGAAACTGGATAGTCTTACCACCAAGATACGAACAATATTTGACACGTCATTTAAATCTAAATGAGCACCTTCTCTTAATGACTGTTTGGTAAACGGACTGAATTTGATTGAGGAAATACCTGCCTTATTATTAAGATTCAGAGAAAAACGCATAGGAGTTATAGCAGATATAAGACGTGCATTCTTACAAACTGAACTTAAAAAAGAGGATAGAGATTTTTTAAGGTTCCTTTGGTGGGAAAAGGATAGTCTCATAAAGGTGCATCACCAAAGGGTAGTTTTCGGTATTAGATCCATCCTGTATCTTTCAGATGTTGTCATTTCCTTCCACTTGTCTCGAGTGTCTGCCGAGCGAAGTCACGTAGCAGAAAAGCTTCAAAATTCTTTTTATGTCGATAATTGCGTCACGTCTTTTGACGCAGAGGAAGAGTTAAAGGATTTTACGGATAAATCAATTGACATTTTGGCAAAAGCTAAGATGGACCTATGGATGTGGACACTCAGTCCTATAAATGAAGTTAATAAAATTTTAAGGAATGATAATTTGGAATCTCTTTCTAAGAATAAGATTTCAGTCTTGGGGATTCTATGGGATAGAACGGATGATAGCATTGCTATTCATTTTAAGCCTGTACCAAATCCAGACAACCTGTCAAAAAGAGAGATTTTGTCCTTAACACAGGATTTTCGATCCGCTAGGGTTCTTGGCTCCTGTATTATTACCGGGTAAGTTATTGATTCAAGAGTTTGGTCTATTAAAACAGACTAGGATTCTCCACTCTCAGAAGAGGTCAAATAAACATTTTTGAAATGGTACAGTGAATTACAGATCTTATCAGATTTGAAAATACCCCGCAGAACAGGATATGGAAACAAACAAACTTGGACTTTGCATATTGTGACTGGAGCCAGAGAGCTTATACAACCATGATTTTCTTATGTTGTGAAAACAATAGTGACACCTGTGTAAATTTTCTGATTGCAAAATCTTGTGTTGCACCTTTAAAAAAGATGAAAATACCACGTCTTGAACTTTTAGCCTGTGTTTCAGGAGTACGTCTCGTAAAGTATGTTGTAGAGGCATTATTCTTAGACGAAACTGAAAAACATTACTGGTCTGATTCCACCACAGCTTTGTCATAGATCAAGCGCAATAGGGAACTTTTGTAGGAAATCGTGTCAGAGAGATTTGTGCACTTTCAGAGGCAAATCAGTGGTCTTGCATACCAAGACTGTTAAATCCAGCCGATATACCATCTTGAGGCTGTACCCCTCACCAAATTCTAAAGAATTCACGGTGGGAGGGTCCTAAGTAGTTAAAGAATCCGAAAGATTGTTGGCCATGCCTTGAAATTAAACCCAACGAGGCATTAATTGCTTCAGAAATCTGAAAGAAAGCTGTAGTATTAAATGTTAGAGTGAGTACTAATACATCTAAGTGGTATGAAAAATATTCTAAATTTTCAGCAATTGTAAGAATTTTAGCATGGGTTCTAAGATTCATTAGAAGCTGTCAGGCAAAATCTGTAAATAGAGCAAAATTCTTGTCTGCAGCCGAGTTAAAGGATACAAAAAACACTTCGAGGCTACTAGTTCAGCGTGAAAGGTCTGGAGATGTAATAAATGGTCTCTAAGTTGTCAGAGATGAAATAGGACTGATAAGAGCGAAAACAAAGATTCTCGCAAGAGATGATGAATTTGGATTTAAATATACAATTCTGCTTCCGTCAAAGCATCATACTGTGCAAAGTCTAGTGCTCGAATACCATAAAAAGAATTCCCATGCCTGTGTTCAAATGCTCATGTCAATGATTAGAGAATACTGGATTATTTCAGCTAGAGAGACAATTACATCAATAATCAAGAAATGTATTACTTGCAAAAGATTTACAACAAAGTCATCTTTAACCATACCATTTTCATTTACCTTTAGACAGAGTATGGGACGCTCGAACTATCGAAGTCACCGGAACTGACTTGTGTGGTCCCCTTATTCTTAGGAAAAGGACTACAGCCTGGATGGTGCTGTTTACATACTCAGTCTACAGAGCAATACATTTGGAGATTGTGACATCCATAAATGCAGATTGCTGTTCACATGCATTGAGAAAATTCATCGCTCGACAAGGCCGTCCAACAGTTATCTATAGTGACAATGGCACAAACTTTATTGGTGTCTCTGGTGCATTGAACCAAATTGAGTGGCAAAAGATAGCTGCTCTTGAAAATCTAAATCCAATTAAACGGAAACTCATTCACCCAACCGCAGCACGGTGGGGCGGTTGGTGGGAGAGACTAATTTGCATAGTGAAAAATCTACTTGTTCCAGTTCTTGGTAAGTCGTCTGTTACATATGAGGAACTGCTCACAGTTCTTTATGATGCAGAAGCCACTGTTACCAACCGCCTGTTAACTTACATCTCCAACGATGCAGATGAGTTGAGGCCTCTAACACTGTCCAACTTTCTCTAAGATGTAAAAGAGATTGGAATGGCTGATCTTGATCACTTGGATAGGAATAACCTGGTAAAGAGAGAACGTTATTGCCAAGAACTGCGTCAACAATTCAGATGACGATTCCGGAAAGAATACTTAGGTCAGTTGGTGAAAAAGCTGGCACATCTGACAAAATTTCCAAAGTTGGAGAAGTGGTCCTTGTTGGTTCTGAAAAACAGAAAGAGACTTAATTGGCCACTTGCAGTGACTGAAGAACTGTATCCAGGTAGGGACGGCTATTTGAGAGTCATCAAAGTCAAAACTTCACTTGGTCATCTCGTTCGTCCAGTCTAAAAGATTTACCCCCTAGAAGTTAATTCTTCTGGGTATCCCATTATACCAGATCAAAATCCTACTAATGGCTGACCAGCAACATCACAGAATGACAGTCCAATTCAGAAGGATGTTTCAGCGGCTCCTCGGACATCAAGAAGCTGTAGAGTAATCAAGATATCGAAGAGACTGGGCTACTGAACTTTCGAACTTTCTTGATTTACCTCGAAGGTGGCAAATCAAAGTGGGACAATGTTACATAATGCCATCAGTAAACTTCTGGAGATATCCACGAGACTTTGTTTTATGAATACCTTTGTTGAATGAACATGAGTTTTATGATATTAACATGAGTTTAATGACATTTTTTGTGAATAGCATCAGTTTTCGGCGTTGCCATGCACGTTCTGATCCGTGTTTGCTTGGTGATATAAGCGTTCTATGAATTTAATGTTGGTATTAACTGAATGATGTATTGTATTTTTCCTGTGTTTCGATAATATCCCAGTAGAGAATTCCTGCTTTAATTAAAGGAATTTGTGAAGCTTCTGATGACAAGTGTTTAGTAAAATTGTTCATCGTCAAGAAGCATGTGCAGAATCCAAGTAGATAAAATTTATTTCTTTTTCTATAAATATTGAAAGTATAAAACAGATGCTATAATAGTAGCTTCACTGCACTCTAATTATTATTAAGGTTTACATATGTATATTAAGAGCCTGTGCAGAACAACCGTTGGCGGGTAGTCTCAGCGTAGTTCTGATTTTAGTTTTCATATTTTGTTACAGACACAGTTCTAATACAAAATCTACATCAAATTAATTTTGCTTCTTTTGCCTAACTTTAAATAATAATGTTGATTGAAGGGTTAGGAATTGTATGCAAATTGTTATTTTGTTAATCTGCACATCATATACAGTTTTTGAATTGTTCAATTTAAAATATTTTTTAACATAAAATTAAATAATCATAACAAAAAGAAAAATGTTAAATGATTGTAATCTGAAAACTTCAAATTACAACTTACAATGTCAAAGAACAGGTTACAAAAATAAAAAATATATATTTTAAAAAATAAATAACAACAACAAATAATTCTGTTATATATATGGTATAAGAAATAGACTTTAATGAAAACAACAAAGCTGCAAATGTATCCCCAGTTGTATACATAATAAACGAAATTCATTTTAATTTAAAGCAATTAAACAGTATTATTTAAAAAGTAAAATGAATATATAAACTCCTAAAATCCATTTACTGCTCGATTTATGAATTAATAACAGACTAAATAAATCTGAAAGCTAAACAAAAAAAATCTTATGGTTTGCCAAATGGCAACACTTCAAAAATCAGCTATGCATGAGGGTGCATACAAATTAAATTAAAGATCTTTTGTTTTGAGACAATATTTTCTATAATGCATGACAACTAAATGTTGCTTCAGCCCCCCCCCCATTCTTTGCGTATTTTATTTTTCCAGGATATGACTTTACACATTAGCTAAAAGCAATGTATCTCCTTTGAGGTGTAATAAAAATAATAAAACTGCAATTGAGATATAATCTCAATGTCAGTGGAATTTAGATAAGAAAGTGAATGAATAGACATATAAACAGATTTTCATATTGCTATTTTACTTACTTTTCCAAATATTTCAATAAATTCCTCAGTAGGTGGTATGTTGCATTGCCCAATGTAATCTTTGAGAGTGCCTATTAATGCCACCATCTGCTGACAAGCCTTTCCATTTCGCTTTATTTCTGCAGCATCTAAATATCTCAAAACAATAGGAAATTATATACTGTATAAATCATTTCTGAAATACAAAACATTTATTAGCTTCAATGAATAATTCATATAAAAAAGAACACATCAGCACATTATATGTTAATACAAATTAAATTAGAAGTATACTATGCATGAATTTTAAAAAAATCTTGATTTGGCATTTCAGTTTGTCCCCCCCCCGTTCATGATAAATTAACAATACACTCCATTTAACTTAAAATAATATAGTCAACTAAAGGGTTTGATTAAATTACTCACGTGACATCAGTGTTCGAAAAGATACTTTACGACCATGAATTTCTTCATAGGGCTCATCATAACCATATTTCTATGTTAAAAACAGAAATGAACTAGAGAAAAATTAATGAAAAACATACGAGACAAAAGAATATAAACATATATTTTTCTATTTTTAAATTCCTTTAAAATAAAGACTACAAAATCTTGATTTGACAAATAATTTTTTATTTAAATTTTGCATGAATTTAAATAAAATTCTAATCTAAATATATTTGGAGAAAACTGTCTACTGTGAAGGAAAGTTAGCATCTGTTTCAAAATTATTTAACTTCCACAATGTTAAAACTTATTAGACACTTCATGTTCTGCACACTAAACTTTATTAGAAACCACATATTGCTTTAAACAGGGTTGCCACTCAAACAGGAGAATGTAATTCCCTAACTTTTCCAGGTGTTTTAAGAAAATTCCAGTCTATCCATGTAGTTTGTGTTGGCTGTGCTGTGAGGTAAATTAATTATGGTGTACAGACATTAGATATTTTTTTGAAGCAGGAGATGTGAAAAATGAGCAATGTCCTCACAGGGACTCGAACTCTGGACCTCTCGAATATGCACCAAGTGCACCAAGTCCTCCTTTTAAAGGGCGACTGGAGATTAAGGGACCCAATCGCTAAATCCTGGTTGTGGAGAATCATCATCCATCACCTTTTTCAGTTTGGGCACCACTGTAGAGATATTAGGTATTTTTTTTAAACAGAAGATGTGAAAAATGAGCAATGTCCTTGCTGGGACTCGAACCCTGGATTTCTCGAATACGCACCGAGTGTGCTGGCCATTACACCACAAAGGCATGCTAAGAAAGCGGGAGAAATATCTTATAATGGTACTGCTTGAAAACATAAAAATTTGTCAAATATATATAACTTAACAAATATATATATATAAGCCCCAAAGCATTACTAGTATAACTGTAATAGGAGTTGTTTTCTCCACTGAAGATTGACATTAGTATCTGTCTAATCTGGATTAAAAAATGTCTTTTTTTTTTTCAGCTAAACAAAAGAAAGAAATCTATTTAATGATATTTTAAAATAAGTTCAGGTATTTTATATTTATTTAGCAGCATACATAAGCAAAAAATACATGCATTAAATTTTGTGATAGTATGTCACCATACTGCTAGAATTAGTTTCAGGATTATGCTAGAGAAAATTGCCTGAAATTTGAAAGTATTATCAATTAATAATAATTAAATTTAGAGGGAAGCAGCACATTAAATGGTGCAAATAACATTAAAATAAAATTAATTACTTAAAAATTGAATTACAATAATCAACGATATTTTGGCGAATATAGTTATATTAAATGGTTAGCCTTGATGACTGATTACTATTTTTTTATTTTATTGCAAAATGACAAACACAGCATTTATTAAAAAGGAAAAAAAGGTTTAAAAGACTTTGCGGTAAAATCCTAGTATACGCTATAGCCTTGGCTTGATAATGAAAATTGTCGCCAACACCAAAATGACCCATTTACTGCTCATTATCATGTCGCCAAATCCCATGTGTAACATATACTAGAATTAAACTGATTTTGTTTTATATGAGAATGATAAAGTATTTTCTTTAGTTTAATATGCACTACACATGCGCATGCAAGTTGCTCGATTTTCAAGTTTTCTGGAAATCAATGTTGCTGGAAACTTGCTTTGCCTTTCTAAAAGACAATTTGATTGGAGCTGTGAAAATTGGCTCTACGTCAGCTGTTTGATTGATGCTGACACGATACATAATTCGCTAAGAAAGTGATCGCTTCCAATGTTGGTGCAAAACTCGCTTTTTTTGGGATTGCCGCATGAAATTCCCTAACTTTTCCGATTTTAACTAAAATATTTAAATTCCCTGACTTCTCCCTGACATATTTGGCCAATTTTTGAATTCATTGACTTTTTCTGGTGTTCCAGGTAGCGTGGCAACCCTGTTTGAAATATTCTTGAGTTTGCATTGCAGTGTTTGAATTCATAATGCCCTTTGGTTAATATGGTACTTTGTGATTATTTACACTTTCACTGAAAAGCTACAAAAAAGTACTGATAAAGCAATGCACCATGCCACCAAAAAGTATCACTGTGCTAATGTTTTTAATTAGCATTCCTTTATCATTGAGTACATTTGTTTTTATCATAATGAACTGCAATGGAATTGGTGAGTTGGCCCTCTTTTATTTTCATTATGTCAAAGCTTCAACAGTTCTTGGGCGATCGTGATCATGGTAAATGCACTATGCTGAGATTGTACACAAAGCAGTGGTTTATATAAATCTCTGATTTGTTTTAGTGAAAACAGATTGCTGAGTTTATGGCGAGAACAACGGTGCAAAAACATTGCAAACAAATCTCTCCAAAAAGGTAAGTGTTTATTTTCCAGTGAACATAAAAAAATTGATAACACTGGATGCATCATTGAAGTAGACATAAATAATACACAAATAAATGTTTCTCTCCAAAATTGCCAAAATGTTAGTGACTTCTTAGCGAGGGTACAGATAATCATAAAGTATTACTAACACTAATACTTTCAGCTGATTCCATATAATATATTTAGGTACCATACAGGAAAGCAAAAATGTTATTACGAATGACACTTATCAGTTATTTTGGTTAATATTTTCTTTACAATATTTTTTTCAGTTCTTTCTGATTATCCACAAAATCCTCTCCCCAAGAAAAGAATTCACAAGGCAGCATGCTACGTTATCAAAATAGTGACGGACAGCCCATGACTTAGGCAAAATGTATTTATGTAGAAACCTAGATATGCACATATATACAGATCTCTAAATTCAACAGTCATTTTTCTGATTAGTGTTTGTTTCTGCATTAAATGCACTTTTTTTATCCCGTAATGATCTGTAATGGAACTGTGGAATTTGCTGGCTAATGAAAAAGAAAGCATTACATTTCATCAGAAATATGACATTTTAACTAACAGTAGAGAAAGCAAAAATTCACTTTTCGTTAAGTTGTACTTCTGAAACTATCGAATTTATGAAAATACAATGTGAAAAATTGCAAGCAAAGTGTTAGACTAGAATGCAGGATGCCGAATTTGTATAATCATTATTTATGTAATAAATAAATAAATAGATAAAATGTGTAATAATCATATTTTATCTTTCATAAGTGAAAACAGATCACTGTGTACATGGGGGCAACAGCAGCATATAGAGGATCCAATATGTGCAATTTCTGATTTTTTTAAGCTAAAACATATTGCTGTATGCATAGGAAGAACAGCATAAAAATGCATTTTATTATGGATGTTACTTGCATTTTAAATTTTTTAAAATGATAATTATTGTGTGCAATGATTAGTGTGCCATTATTCTGAAAATGGTTGTTGCCATTTTCATATTAGATTGCCAAAAAATTAGTCGGTAAGGAGTAGCCAAATTTTCAGGAGGGTGCTGTAGATAATCAGAAAGTACCATTATTTGGCACCAAGAACTTTGTGGTGATAAACATCTCCAATGACATTTCAGTAACAATAATCTTCCAGCATAGGTTTTATACAACCACATGCAATAACGTAAATGTGAATTTTATGAGCACATTTTTTAAGCATTTCATCTTTTGCAGTGTAAGCAGTTCTTTCGAATAAAATTTGAATTTTCTGAGCTACTTTGTTGCTTTTATCTTGGTTTATCAATCAAAAATTAAAATGCATCAGATTTTGACAGACTGCATTGTGCAATAGTGAGAACTGGACACAAATATAGGTAAAATTTAAGAAACACACCAAATTATTTCTTACAGTCTTATAACAAGATTCACTTCTTACATTCTAAGTTGCATTAGAACCTCTACAGATCTGTTATTCACTAAATATTAAAGAAGCATCAATTTTATTTTCTGATCTGAGACTTTTAGATTTGGTCTAGACTGAGGAGTGTAATAACAAAGTATTATTTTAATGCATTATTACCAATTTTGTTATAATATGCAAAATTTAAAATTGGGTAAAAGTAATTCTGGATGAAAGATACTGTTTCTGTTAAAAGCGATCTGACGAACATGCTTAGGCTTCCGATTTATCTGCATCTGCTCCATGATATCACCAAAATGTGATATAAATGCACACATTACTATCGAATATTTCCTAAAGTTGAAAATTTCACGTGAGATATACAGTTCTGGGGCGAATACGCACAACACCACCTTTAATTTCAGCATCAAATACACAATAGCCACACCAAATCTTTAAATAACAACCCATAAATAAACAATGAAAAAGTTCAATATCAGAAATTGAAACACTTTCCTCATTTTCATATCGATTCCACCACTTGTTAATGATTTATTAAACAAGCTATCCACATGCTGATAAACAGCACAGTCTACCCTGTTCTTGGTGGATCAGAAATCCAAAAATCACACACATCATTAAGCTCACTGGTATCAACTGTCTGAAAAAATTTAAGACAGTTTCTTGTTAGAAATGTACAGATCTAGATATTGACCAGTAACAGCATCAGTTTTTCCTCTCTTAGGGACAACAAGAGCATGTGCAAACGCAGAACCTCCATTATTAACTCCTGAAAATACTCCATACTCTACAAACATATCGTATTTCAAGCAATATTCCTCATTTTCAACAGATGTTCCTTTAATTCTTTCAATATGCACATTTGCAAACCTTTTCTTAACATTGTAGAAAAATGTCTAATTATTAAAAAGCTTGCACCCAGTTTTCTAAATCAAATGAAAGCTTCATCAATAAACAGATACAGAAATTCCAAAACCCTCCTGGCATTTTTTTGATTAAAAAACAATTAAGAGTTTCTCAGGAATATATATATATATATACAATAAATATTTTACACAAATGATAAAAATTTAAAACTGGTAGGCCTAATGCATTCTTTTCCTTATTTTTTTTTTAATTAGAAGTGTTAAATATAAACACTGCTAATCATAGCATGATAATTATAAATAATCGCAGATCAATTTGAACTTGCTATATCTGTCAGTCAGTCACCAGCTTATTATATTTGTATATTATTCAACTGACATTAAAACTAAACACTTTCAAAAACAAGAATTTCTACAAAAGTTAAAATTTAATATATAGGACACTGTTTACAGTTTGACATTTCACTTAAAGTATATTCATATCTTCATCAACAGAACATATAATTTAATGAAAATAAATAGCAGTTAAAAAGATAGCTCAGAACAGGAAATTGATTTTTTAACTCATTAATTAAAAGAAAACTTTACATAAATTGTACATTTAATATTTACACATTTCTAAAAAAATAAATCAAAATTAAAAAAGATTAAGCCTTTTATCATTAGACAATGTCTAGAGTAAAATTACTGCTTTTAACTTACTTTTATTTTAAAGAAAATCTGAGAGATCAAGCGCATGGAAGCAGAGGGCTGCTTTGGACTGGCTTTCATTATATATTTACACTCATTTTTATGAATATCCCAGGCCTTCCTCTAAAATAAAAATAAAACTTCAAAAAATTACACTCAATTTTATGTATGCCCCATGGTTTCTTCTAAAAAAAATTAAAATGATACTTAAAAAATATTATAGATCACACATTATACAAATAATTCCTAATATAATTTGACAGGTTGTAGTATAATGCTATAATTAGGGTATAACTAGTACATTTAATTTCAAAAGTCTAACTTTGTGTTTATTAACTTCTAAGGATAATTTATTTAAACAAAACACATTTAAAAAATAAAGAGTGAGCTTCTTAAACAATTTTCAGACTTTACTATCAGAGGACCAGAAAAAAATCATAGAAAAGAGAAATCAACTGTTAAGGTATATGTTTACTATGTGCCAGTAAACACATGCCTGAAGTTGCCGGTTCAATCCTAAGACAAACTGCTGTAATATTTTAAAAAGAAAGAAAGAAGGAACAAAACTCAATACAGAAAAATACATACAATTACAGTACAGATTTAGCTGTCCATGGAAAATTGGCCTCCATGATATACATCTGCCACAAAATATTTACCCCTTTATTGCATTAGAGTTTAAAATTAGTTTAAATGCACTGTCTAATTCTTCAAGTTCCCTGGCTTTCATTTGCTGGAAAAGTGTTACAGTTCAGAGTCTGATCCCAGAGTTTTCACAGAATACAGATCTGTGTCTTTAAAGATGTTCCTTTATTTAGACTTTTCAATAGCTCTACCTTTTCAATCTTAGATAATGTTCACATCTACCAGTGGGAAAGCATTAAACACTTACAGCTTGGCCCCAGTTAATAGCAAGCAGCAAAAAGTTAGTTGCATTAGGGTTTTCAGAAATAACATAAGTTGGGCCAGTGTGAACTTTGACATGTTTTCTTATAGAGAATCAGCAATATTAGTGACAATGCATTTCCTAAGCCAGTATCATCTTTGCCATAAACATGAATTAACTTAACTTCAACATTGCTAGCCGCAACAAGTTTTTATATTGTTATGGATTTTGTATTTATTTAGCTATTTTAGTAGAATTGTAATTAAATTGCCTCATTTCTCCGTGCAATGCTGCATGTGACGAATTTTCAGAAAAAGTTATGCCGGAAAAGTAAAAATACAGAAGTCTGCTCATTTAACATTTTAATAAATAGATCTCTCATAATTGTACTGTTTCGCTACCCACAAAAATCAAGAAAATAGATTTTACCAGAATGTTCTCGTGCATGATTAAAAATTTATAAAAGCCAGGCAGAAACATCTAAATTCAGTTGTTTCAAGTGAACTGTAGTTGTTTACTTAGTGCTGTTATTGATTGTAGCGAATTCGCAGTGAGATCGGATTAGCTTTCTCTGTATTTTGAATTGAGTTCCATTTAATGTTTTAGTAGTTTAAAATTAGTTTAAAATATAACTACAATGAGATATTACGATATTGTATGAATATCTCTGATGTTTCAGCATCTTGTTTTATTTCTTGGGATAAGAATACATTTTATTAACTTTTTATCGACTTATGCATTCAATCAATTACGAACGCGGACGCACACAACACTTTTTGGTGTCAGAAGTGGGATTTGAATGCAAATCACAAGAGCGATGGAACAACAATTGAGAGAGCTCATCACTGCTTTTGCTGCATTTCAAAGAAAGACTGAAGCTAACCAGGCATCATTTAAAGAAGACATGATGATTCTGTTAAAGAAGAGATGAAATCCGTTAAAGATGATATGAAAGCTGGTCAAGAAAAGATTGAAGCAGGATAAGAAGTGATGAAAAGAGAAAATATTTGCATAATAGAAAATAAATTTGAGGCTATTGAAGGCAGAATAGATGCGGTTGAAAATAAAGTTGGAAAAACTGAAAACAAATTTTCTTCTGTCAAAGAGCAAACAGAAGAGAGAGTTTCGGCCATAGAACAACAAATCGATTACAGAGTTTCCTCCATCAAAGAACTAATAGAAGATACAGTTTCTGTTATGGAACAATGAATCAAAGGAAGAGCTTTTGCCATCCAACACCAAATCGAACAACAAACTGATGCCAAGGTTTCTGCAGTCAGCAAAGAAGTTGATACCTTAAAGAAATTCACAGCGATGGCAGGGAGCATTTCTTATAGTTTTAAATTTTTATCCATGCCTGCTCGTCCCTTCCTGAAATTATCCACATATGATGGGAAGACTTCTTGGCAAGCGTATAAGAAGCAATTTTCAATAGTGGTGGAAGCGAACGTATGGGATTTCCAAGCTAAGGCCTGACATCTCGCTGCTTCTCTGAGAGAAGACGCAGCAAATATTCTTCAAATTCTCGCAGAAAACCAAAGGCTAGATTTCGAAGCTCTATATGGCACATTGGAGCTGCGCTTTGGAGAGAAATTTTTGAAAGACTACAGCAGGCTTCAATTAAAATCCCTTCAACAGAAGCCCACAGAAGCACACCAGGAGCTCGCCACGGATGTTGAAAGGCTGTCCCATCTCGCCTTTTAGAGTGCCTGACAGAAACAAGAGAACTCCTGTCCCCGCAATACTTCATCGACAGCATCCGGGATCCTGAAATACAAAAAACTCTACGAATGGTGGATGTCAAGGCTATAAAAAGCACTCTAGTGTATGCCATGAAATTCGAGGCAGCCCAGCAAGCAACTCGTATAGATCACCACCCAGTCAGAGCTGTGCAAATCCATGAGCCAGTGATCAATTTATGGCTCATTTAGATGATTTATCCAGACAAGTCAATGCTTTGATACGGAGTAGGAGTGAAAACAAACTGCCTCTGAGGTGTTGGATATGCGGTATTGAAGGGCACATTGAAGGGCACTGCAGAATACACCTGGGCACGAAAAATAAGATAAGACGATTTAACCAGAGAACTCTATACCTTGAGATAGAATACTAGTGAAAAGAAACTAAAGTGCTGGAACTGCTGTGTTTCAAGGCCACATACAAAGCAACTGCAGAACACCCCAAAGCACGGAAAACAAAACAGACAAATGCCATGAGACAGAAAAGAAGTGACAAGAAACCAAAGTACTGGAACTGCGAAGCTGAAAGCCATGTGCGAAGGAACTGCAGAACACGCCAGGGCACGAAAGATAAGACCACTTCCCAGCAACAATGCAGAAATCAAATTAATGACCATATAGGGGAGGGGAGGTTGCAAGATAATGAAAAACCCTGTTTCAAAGCACTCATGGTTTTTGCAGTGAGTAGCAACAGTTATGGATTATCCATCAATGGGCATATCGATGGAGTTCCTTGCAATATGATCATTGATACAGGAACTAATGTTACCATCATTCGGAAAGATTTAGCTCAACAATTTAAAGATAAATTCATTTGGATGCCATCCTGGGTTACCCTCCAGATTACATCTGGTGATAAAATCAATATAGATGAGAAGTTAAATGTGAATATCACGCTTGGAAGTGCTGCCTACCATCACACGGCATATGTGGCGGATATTATAGATCCCTGCATACTTGGATTGGACTTTTTAATGAAACACAATTTTTCCTTGGACTTAGACAACAAACTGCTTCCAGCATCAGAGAACATAACTAGCCATCAGCAAAAGGGATTTTCAGCTCCAAATGTGACGTGTTGTCTGAAAGACCCAGCTCAGAAAGCTGCCAAAATCATGCTATGGTCGAAGAGAAACCCAAGACTACCGGCAATTCTCCATTCTAGATGCTCATCAGTCATGATCTTCGGCTGCCTAGTGATCTCTTGTTTGGTCGCTCTCCAGATGCGCCTTTATCGCCTGAGTAATATGTCCAACAAACTTCCACGCCCAGTTTGAAATGATGCACAATTTTGAGTGAGAGCGAGTCAACATGGCAACAAGGAAGATGAGGACCCAATATGACACAAGAGCTACTGAACACCGACTCAACGGAGGAAACAAGGTGTGGTTACGGAATACAGCTCAATGGAAAGCACTCTGTCTGAAACTACAGTCACCTCTAAACCTAAAGTCATTCGTTATGAGAGGTGAGCTCCTTACTATGGTCATAGTATTTAGTGTTTATAATTGTAAATAGTATTCTAAATAGTATAAGACCATGGTTCTTTTTGTTTAGTATTTGATTTGTATTTAGCATTTGATAGTATTTGATTTGTTGAAAGTTACTTATTGCAATTATTGTTTATGTTGTTTTTGTAAAGTAACGTTTATTATTGCACTGATGTCTTAGTTGCAAGTTTAGTTTCCTGTTGAGGGATTGCACAGCCTGGAACGTGCAGTGCTTGGGAAGAGGGCAGTGTTATGGATTTTGTATTTATTTAGCTATTTTTAGTAGAATTGTAATTAAATTGTTTCATTTCTCCATGCAATGCAGCGCACAATGAGTTTTAAGAGAAAGCTATGGTGAAAAAGTAAAAATACAGGAACATGCGCATTTAACATTTTAATAAATAGATATCTCGGAATTGTACTGTTCTGCTATTCAGAAAAATCGAGAAAATAGATTTTACCAGAATGCTCTTGTGCATGATTAAAAACTTATAAAAGCAAGACAGAAACATCTCAATTCAACTGTTTTATGTGAAGTTGTTTACTTAGTGCTGTTACTGATTGTAGCGAATTCATGGTGAGATCGGATTACCTTTCTCTGTATTTTGAATTGAGTTCTATTTAATGTTTTAGAAGTTTAAAATACAACTACTGCGAGATATTGCAACATTGTACGAATATCTCTGAGGAAGTTTCAGCATCTAGTTTTATTTCCTGGGATAGTAATAAATTTTATTAACTTTTTATCAACTTGTGCATTCAATCCATTATGAAGCCGTATGCACACAACAATATTAAAAAACAATATATGTAGAATACTGTAAAAATTAATCACTGTATTTGTGAGAACAAACTGATGTCATTTATTCAATTGCACTCAGCTGGATTGTTTATAACACAAATTTCTTACATTTGAAACTAATGGAATATACACAACAAAAATATGCACTAAGATTATTCTGATTATTCAGTATAAAATTATTCAGTATAAAATATTTATAAGAAAAGATTATAACATAAATCAATTAACTCACACCGAAATAATTTTGTTGACACTATGCTCATACTAAACTGAGAAGCATCAGAGTGGCCAAGCAGATGACTGGGAAAGGCAAGTAACTTGACAAGTGATATGCAACAAACCATTTAATGCAGCTTCTTGTATATAAGCATGAATAAAATGTGAAGTTAGAAATTAAGTTACTGAACTGTATGTAATACTTTAAAGGTTATAAAAATTTAAAGTTTCATTAGTATAAATAAGCTGTTTCACAACAGCACTTCAAGAGTTTCACAATTTATTAATTTTGAATTTTTGAACTGAACCGGTTTGCAGGTCTGAACAGGCAAAAATCGCATGCCGCCAGATGAAGCCCGTCATTAATTTGAGCGCTGCCTCACAGCAAAACTAATGAAAATCGGCCCCGGCGAGAATGTGTTAAAAATTTTAATGCCATCTGCAACCATATATTTATGTGAAAAAGGATTTTCTGCAATGACTGCTATGAAAACCAAATATAGAGCTCTGTTGGACATTGAATCAGATCTTCGCCTTAACCTGACAAACAACGAACCCGATATTACTTCTTCAGTTAATAATAACCAGGACCAACTCCCTGAACTAAAGAATATAACTGAATCAGTTCTGTGATAAACAGTAGGCACTGTTCTGCTATCGGGACCGGATTCAGAAATGTATGAATATGTGCATGTATGTATGTGCATATATTTATGTAAGAAAAATAAAGAATATTTAAAAGATTAAATTAGCAATGTAAATTTGCCTTCTGAATTCTAAAAATAGTAACCTCTCTATGCACTGCATTATTTCTAGATTAATCCATGTCATATGACTCCTACATAATTCTGATGATGTAAATGGAACTAAAACTCAAGCAGCCAATAATAATTTTACAGAAGTATTAAGTATCCAATCAAAATGCATTGAGAACCAAAACTAACTCAGTCTGAATTATGATTTCACCCTGAACGCAATGCATTTGCTCACTACACTTCGGCCTAGTTGGACTGCTGTCTGCTGCTTTCTTCTTACTGCAAAGTTATCAAAAATGTAAACCTCTTGAAATAGGCACAAATAATGTGCCAAGTTGTTTGTGGCTGCAATATGTTTACTGAAAATAAAATAAAGATTTAATCTGCCTCGACTGCCATATTTCTTATTCAATGTGGATCGGGAATATTCTACGACATCAAAATTTCTGCTGGCCATTACTACTAAATTTGTTTTTATTATAACATGTATATATGTATACACACACATACATTCATACTTACATATATACATGTACATATACATGAACACATACATGTATACATACATACATTTCTGAATCCAGTCCTGCTAACAGAATAGTACCAAACTGTATGAAATATCCCCCATGTGATATTTCATACAGATACTAAATATACAACTGCTTTCACTACACTTAGTAATCACAAGAAAAATAAGGTAACTTGGCAAATGGCTGTATCATGGAGAATGGTTCTTACAATGGATTGTGACTATGGATGAGAAGAGCATATTCTACGAAAATTGTACGTATTCATCACAATGGTTGGACAGTATAGGAACATTTTTGCATTCAAAGGAGATGTTGTTCACTGCATGCTAGTCTTCTGGTGGTGTTATTCACTACTCATTCCTTCAGTGAGATGAAACAATAAATTCATCTTAGTATTGTATAGATATGTACCAAATGCATGATAAACATCTTAAGTAAACAGTATCTGTGAATAGAAATGGAGTCATACTGCTTCAGGATAATGCCTAACCACATGTCAATGTCAACTACACAATAAATCAGCAACTTGAGATACAAAATCGTATCTCAGCCTCTATATTCTTTTAAGATTTCCCCAAAGTTACCATTTTTTATTCTGAGAACTGAACCACTTTATGTCCATGCTTTGGCAATGATGCATCTATTTATCAGGCAATGGACGACTTCATTACTTACACAGACACACTTTTACAAGAACGGTATAAATTATCTTATCACAATTTGCAATAATACAGCTGGAGATTTATTATACCCATTTAATTATTTTGATTAAATAGTACTTTTTTTTTCCTTTTTATTCCCTTCTTTTCCAATCAATTTTTGATTTAGCCATTTCATTTGCAACAATCCAATATCTTCAATGTCCATAGAGCATCTGCCATATTGTGTAATGATTGGTTTAAGCCATAGCATATTTTTAAAACTTACTAAAACTGATATTTTTATGTTATTTGAAAAAGTCATGCAGAAGATCATTCTCATTAATGTAAGCAACTGTATTTGATTTAAAAATTTAGTAAAGAAAATTTAACACAAACCTGGCAATTTCTACCACAAAAATAAAGGAAGGTACACTGACTGCAACGTTTCAGATCGTCATTCCTAAAATTCAAAATAGGAAACATATATGAAAGCTTATAAAATATTAAGCATTATATAAAATTAAATAAAAATCAAAACATTATTGAAATCATTCTATTTTGCTTTGTATTTAAAAAGAAAATTAACTGAAAAAGATGACTGACATTATAGCCTATAAGATATAAATAATACTGGGTGAATCTTCAGTTTACAGTAATTTTGTGAAAATATGGCAACCAACCTTGATGCAAATCTTATTTTAACACATCTTCTTTTTTTCCCCCACCCCTATTTTGACTTTTAGTAAAAATATTTTTCAGTTAGAATTTGTTTTAATTTCTTACACTTTCAGCTGTACAGAAATGCCTTTACCTTAATGAAACAGAGATAAAAAATATATGCTGAAATGTTTCAAAATGCCTCTTAGCTGAAACAGCAATGGAAGTTTTTTGCTGCAATAGCAGAGCAAATAACTTTTTTTGAGGGTGGGGGGAAGAGATGCTATTTTTTTCCTCTTTTGATTCTGAACTGAATTATGTTTCCTACAGAATGTTTAATTTAAGCATTTCTCTTCAAAGAAAATCCTTTACCCTTTGAAATAAGGACAACATACTGAAAACTTTCAAAATGACTACCAGCTGAAGTCATGACTGAAATTTTCAATCACAAATATTTACAGAGATTCATTTTCTGAAGAATAAATTTAAATATACTATGTTTAAATAAGCTTTAGCATAAATTAGAAGAATTCTGAACAAAAATGCAGCAAAATTACAATAAAATTTTGAAAATGGAGAAAAGAACATGTATAACAAAATGCCTAGTTGCTAAAAAATATTTAACTATCACCCAAAAGGACTCTTTTAAAGTTATGGTTTACCTGTACAGATTATTACCAGAAATGGCCCAGATGGAATAGAGAAATATTTTATAGGATACTAGACGACATCTTCAGTAAAATTGAAACAGGAAAAAATATATGTCATTCTATGAAAACATATGTTTTTAATTAAATATATTATGAATCAAATGCATTTTTATTTAAATTGATGCAATTAAAAAGTTAAAAAATATTTTAAGAACTGCATCTACTGCTTTTAAATAGCTTACATGGTTAATTATTAACAGACAGATTAAATTTGAAAGATATATATCTTACATGTTGGCAAATAACAACAGATTCAAATAAAAAGAGAATCAATGCATTTACAGAGGACAGTATTTAAACTGAACACATGCAAAATCCTATTTTAGGGACTAATAGCCCTTTTATGCAACAAATTCTGTTTTGTTCTCTAAACAACCATAAAATCTTTAAAAACAACTATGAAATTAATAAGATAAACATTAAAATGGTTCAAATGAATAAAATTTAAACAATGGAATGCATTTTACTTATTTAACAAAAAAGGGGTTTGAAAACATATATATATATATTGCAATCAAGATTACTAGCTGGGAGTTCGAAAATGATCAGCAACAATCTAAAACTTTCAGAGTAACAATTTTATGTACAACAGCCTATGGTAAATATATATATATTTATTAATATGTATATTTTAGTTGCTTAAACATGGAACCTATTTGGTGTACATAACATTGTTACTAAAAAACACTGAAATTACTGCTGATCATTTTCAGACTCCCAATTAGCAGTCTTCACCAAATCACCTGTTACCATATTCCAAAGAACAGCCTGTCAACACTATTTTTTTTTAACTTTATATTAGCTTGAAACTGTCCTCTGATATTTCTTTGTTAAACTTGATAGTAAAAATTAAGTGTTATGTAGGTTAAAGATTTTTTAACTAACATAGTGGTAAGCTTTTGAACAATGGAAAGAACTTCTAGCAATTATAAAATGACCAAATGTCCCTCACAGAAATTTTTATTTCTGATTTTCTGCACACTAGCCTCTAAAAAGTATTCACAAGGCAAAAATAGTTTTGCGTCCCCACTATGCCACCTAAATAGTTTTGTGACAACCCAAAATAATGACAAAATGTATTTATGCTGCTATGTAGGCATGTGCACAGCAGACGAGCATTTCTTGAAGTGGATTTCCACCTTCTACATTAGATGGTCCTTTTTCTGATTAGTGTTTGTCTTTTTGTATCAAGTGCATTTCTTTTTCTTGTTTTTTGCACTGTGTTCATTTTTTATTCTTTTTAATGAATTGTAATGGGACTGTGGTGTTTTCAGTCTAATGAAAAAGAAAGCGCTATATTTCTTTAGAAATATATCATTTTACCCAACTCTCGAGAATACAAAAATTCTCATTCCATAAATTTGTACTTAAATGATCCCAAATGATCAAATCTTATGGCAATACAATGTGAAAAATTACAAGCAGAGTATTAGAATAAGGGTCAAAAACTGTTTTGAAGATAGCTATATCTCATTTACAAGAGCTATTGACTTCTTTATTGATGGACAAAAGAATAAGTGAAGTTTTACAAAGAAAAACCGGAATTATCCCCAAATACAATTACAAAGACTAACATACCAACTGTTCCTAGGTTCTGCCCCTGTATAATGCCAAGTTGCATACAATGCCGAACTTGTGCAATTCTCAAATGGCTTTTTTAAATGAAAACAGATTCTCTAATAATCATTAAGTAACTGGAAAGAACAGTGCAAAAATAAAATTACCCAAGGATTCCTTGAAAAAGGTAAGTCTTTTATCATGGATGTTTCTTGCTTTCTTTAATTTATTGATTTGATTGCTTTTTCAAAAAATTCACAGTGTGCTGCTATTTAGCAAATTGCTCTTGCCTTTTGCATATTAATTAGCAAAAAATTAGTTGGCAATGAGTTAATGAGTTTTGAAGAAAGAGGTGAAGATATCAGAAATTAAAACAATTTTCATTTCACAAAACAACCTTGAAAAACAAAACACATTCAAAATCTGTATTACTTATGCTTTATTGCACTTCTTAGTTAAGTGCAACAAAGTGCAAATACATCAACAGGTACTTTCTGACCATCCACACACCCTTGAAAAGTGTTCCCAAGGCAATGCACTATGTCATCAAAATAAGAAACCCATAACATTGCCCAAATATATTTACGCGGCATCCCACTATGCGTGTCTGTACAGCAGACGAGCAGAAACTGCCCCTTTTTGAATTCATCATTTTTTCCAACTAGAGTGTGCATTATTTTTTGCATAAGGAATTGCAATGGCACTGTGGAATTTACTGGATGAAAAAGAAAGCATAGCATTTCTTCAGAAATATGGTATTTTGCTCAGCAATAGAGAATGTAGAAATTCACATTCTATGAAGTTCTACTTCTGAAATAATCAAATTTTACGGAAATGCAATGTGAAAAATTACAAACAAAATATTAGAATGCAAATCAGAAACTGGTTTTAAAATAGAGGCATCTCGTTTATAACAGCTATTCACTTCATTATGTCAGTGAAGTTCTGTAAAGAAATGAAATTGTTCATAAGTGCAACTATGAAACTCTGTGGAAATATTTTTATTATAAATTGCTTCTTTTTATTAATATTATTAAAACAATGAAATTATCATCAAATGCACAACGCAGAATCTGTACAATTCTCTGATAGCTTTTGAAACTAAAACAAGACTTCTGTGGGAATGGAAAGAATAGTGAAAAAAAAAATATATTTTATTGTTTCTTGCACTTTGAATTTTGTTAATTAATTGCTGTTTAGTATGCTACCATTTAGAAAATGGCTACAGCCTTTCATATATTACCTTAGTGAAGAATTAGTGCCAACAGTTAGCAACTTATCTGATGCTGGTTGTAGATAATCAGAAAGTACCCATGAACCTGCTCACGATGATCACCTTATGAAGATGACTATCTCTAAAAGCGACTCAAAGAACTTGAAAAAATATTAGCATTGACAAGTTTAATACTCTTAATACTGTTTTTAAACAGTAGATACATTCTTGATAAACACAAGTGAAAAAAAAAAGATATAGCTACAGAAAAAAAAGAAAAATGGCTCTGGATCTACAAAATCAGCAAAAATTATTTTAACAAAAATATCTGAAAATATTTATTTAAGCTTATTATTTTACTTCAATAAAATATATATGTAATTGAAATGACGGAAAATAAATTTGTATTTATTTTCTTCATGAAAAAAAATCGCTTTTACAAATAGCAAAGTTTTACCCATTTTTGCTTTCTGATAATAAATGGTGCATACATTTGCATATGATTGGAACATCACTGCTATCACTAGAAATGTTGTGGACATCATTTTCTTCCTCAATTAATGAAATTCTTTCTGTGATATCCTGAGCAAAATCAGCACAATTTTTCCTCTGGTGTTGAGGTTTCGCCAGTTTTACAAACAAGTCACATGATTACAAACATAATGTATAATCATCATGTTTGTGTTTTCGTTAGTCCATTATACAATTCTCTTTAATAGGCCGTCAACAATTTCAGTTCACATAGAAACTTCACAGCACATTCCTCATTAGAGTCATATTAACAAAATGATTACAAAAAAATCTTGTAAACTGGCTTCGCCTGCTCATATTAAATCAAAACAGCATGTGTAAAAAGAGAATGAAATATTTACTAGTCCAAAGAGGCTTTGTCCCTGAAGGACTATTGTTTTCGTTTTGCGATTTTGCATCAGTTCAATCTGAATGCCCATTTCACTTTTCAAATTGTTGCCACTAAATATTACCACCCTGTATTATATTTAAAGAAATTAAATAATGAAGAATCTGCATAAATGTATGTATGTTTCTCGCACTGTGATAAAATGACAGTACATAGAGCCATCTAATTTTGAATGACATAATCCTACAGCGAATAATCATAATCCTACAGCAAAATTTGGAATTTGTTTTATTATCAATTTCATATTTTGTAAAACTTTAATGAATATTTGATTAACAAACTCAAAGATTTCAAAGCAAGCAATGGCAACATTATACAGAAAAAACATTTTTAACTCCAGCACGCAAGACTGTGTATCAGAAATTCTAAAGGTATGCTCAATTTAAAATTACTTTGCAATATTTCTCTTGAAAGGAATTTTATGGTTTAAGTGTGAAGAGCATGACATTTAATAAATAAAAGTAACACAAAAAATGTTAAAAAAAAAAAAGCGCCTTAAAAAGGACGTAATTTAAAATCTGAAACCTTTAAGTTTTTTTTTATTTTTTTTTTATTTTTGCGTGCGTGCGTGTGTGTGTTAAATAAAATTCTTGTAAAAAAAAACTTCCTAAACTGACTGAAACCATTAACTTCATTTATTTGTAACCACCAAAACATCTTCGTTTCAGAATTTTGAATTCAGAGTAACTTAGTGCATGAATGTTTTGCAAACTAAGGAATTTTTTTTTTAATTTAAATTTGATAAACACTCAAAGTTTTGCAATATAAATCGTAAAGTGTTCTTTCACATTAATATACATTTGTATGAAGTTGTTTTCTTTATTTGTAAATTTTGCAGGACTAGTTTTGATGGTTTAAATACAGAACCATCTTCCTTAGCTGCCTAATGCAAATGCATTAGACTAGTTTCAATGGTTTAACTACATAACCAACTTCCTCAGCTGCCTCATTGCAAATGCATTAGACTAGTTTCAATGGTTTAATTAGTTAATGGTTAACTATCAAAACTAGTCCTGCAAAATTTACAAATAATACGCTATTCTTGTTGTTTGACTTCTCCAATAATCCTTATTCAACATGTTATTTTAACCTAAATTATATGAGCTGATGATTCTCTATCCTTCACTGAGAATCTTTGAACAATCATTTTCCATGTTCGGTTTCAGTCAGCAGGCCTCAACTGTATAATCAACATCCCAGTAAAGTGCAGAATAGCCCACTTCTTTGGCACATTTTGTTTGGCACTTTTTACAAGAATAAGAATTGGATTTTTATCAATTTCTTTTGACTTTTCAAGTGAAAATAGATCGATGTGTACATGGACAAAGCCAAGGGAGTGTGCAGTGCCGAGTTTGTGCAATTCTGTTTTTTTTTAAGTGAAAGCAGCTCGATGTATACATGGATACCGACCTTAAAAACGTGCCAAGCAGTAGGTGATTCTGCACTTTCCCCTCAACATCTGTACCAGCATACAGAATTTACTATAGGACTTTGACTACGTATGTGTGCAAAGAGCAATTTTTTTTTCCCAGTCTAAAAATTCTTTAGTAACCATACTGCAACAAAAACTCTCAAAAAGACAAATGTGGTAAAGAAAACAGTAAGTTGAGGGAGATAATTTTTAGTAATCACTTTTTTTAATCACATATCACTAAAAAATCAAATATTACCCAAACTTGAGTTTGATCAAACTGAAAACAACAACGGATATGTATCCCTTACCACCCACCCCCCAAAAAAACAGATTATGAATAAACTGAATACATCTTAAAAATATGACCTATGATTAAACAGCTATGTTTGATTTCTTCATAGAATTTTCCTTCCTTCGTATCTGACCAATATTAGCACTTAAGCTACATTTACCTTCTTAGATTATTTTATCCTTCTTCACATCTTATAATCAATTACCTAGCAGTAGCACAGTCAAGCACAGTTAACAAGCAACTTTAATTAATAAATGTTTATTAACTACATATTTAAAGCAAGTTTCTGGTTGATGACTTTTTTTACTAGTCACATTTCTGAATGATTCATTAAATTTCATGATCAAAATCACTAGAACATCTTTTCCTAAAGATTAACTCATTTTCACACAATTTGCAGAAGTGATATGCTCTATGCACGTCGAAAAAAATATGCTAATTGAGGGGAATAAACCTTTATGCAAAAGAATTAACATTATGAACTTACTTCAGGAAACAATAATCACAACGTTTGCCTCTTTGGTTACTGTTCAGCACATAGACATAAGGTTTTGATAAAAATATCAAATCCCCGCGCTTAAAATTTGACATTTTTAGAACAGATAATAATACAGCTATTAAATTATTTATAGCACAACAGTTTCCACTTCTTATATTTTGTACACGTCTTCAAAAAAATAAAGCTAATTCACATTTTTAAACGCTCAAAATAACCCGCAAAAAATAAACAAACAGAAAGAAAACTTCCCTGGTTGTAGTTCTTTACCGCATAGTAAATAGATGAGAAACTATTACAACAAAAGTGACATAAGAGCAGAATTATTACGAATCTCCTTGAATAATTTTAATAAATAAAAATTATCATCTTTAGTTCATTTAATAAATTTACATCTTTAGTTCATTTAATAAAAATAACAGTATAAGCATATTTTACACGTCTTTTATACACGTATTGAGCAGAAAGACTACAAGATATAAAACAGGTAACTTTTTTGTTTGTTTATTTGCCAGATAAAATATTTAGATAAGTTTGTTTACATGACGGGAGCGGCCATTCCCGCAGATCCGTGAACGTGAGTTATTGTAATCTAATAAATTTAAATTAAATGTTAATTATAATTTAAGCTTCTACCTTTCTTCGCTATAGTAGCAATTATTGACATCTGTTTTTCTTTTTTTAAAGGCTAGATATCCTTCCTGTTTTAAAGGTTTATTGAAAGAACGGAGTTTCACGCTCAGAAAAATGTCTGTACGCGCTGTGAAATTTGGCAGAAATCTGCCGAAATGGATCTATGATTTTAACCTTTGTTCTTGCCGTTTATCTTCAAGTGGTATTGCTCATACATTAAGCGTTAAAAATGAAATCGAAGAAAGAAGAAAGAGAGCGATTTTTGGTGGTGGACCTAAACGAATTGAAGCTCAACATAAAAAGGTATTACATGGAATGACATTGATAGCATTTGATACTTTAATGGGAAAAAATGAATAAATCTTTTAGAGTTTCACTTGGACAAACACATGATTGAGGTTTTTTTTTTTTTTTTTTTAATATTTTTTTTTTTTTTTAATATATAGCGAAATGCACTGCTTTGATAATAAATAGCAATACATATATTTTTTTTTAATATGTCCTCTAATCAGAATTCTGTTTTCTGTGGGAGGGGGGAAATATATTCCATTGAAAAGTTCCTAATGTTTTCAGATTTCTCCTGAATATAATTTTATACTTTTGGGCTGATCTTAATGAGAATATTATAGTCTTTCTTTAGGAGAGTGGTCATTAAACGTGCAATCCCCCCCCCCTTGATCAGGACTAAAAATCTGATAAAATTTCCTCAGTTAGCTTTCAAAACTTTCGGAACATTCTATTACTATCAAAGATATTATGAGGCAGATTTTAATCAATAGGAAAAATGTCTGTAATAAAAAATATTTCAAATGTGAAACAATAATCTAAATACATACTTTAAAATGTCTGGAGAACTGTTAAATTGCTTTAACAGTACTGATTTCCGGTGGCTGGCTATTTTGTTAATGTTTATTTGGGAAAATTTCAGCTTTAAATTTAGCCTTTTTTTTTCCTTCTGTTACAAATAAAATATTGAATAATCGAACATAAATTTGATGCCACAGTCAACAAAGAAAAACCATTTGCTCTGTGCTCTATAAATTCTATAAAAGATTTTCCTTGAAACTGAATTTAAACTCGGGATAGTTGTACATTTTCTCTCGTTTTTTCATCAGAAATCTGTAAGATTGAAATCTTCCGCAAGAGAAAAAAGATCTCATATGCAGAATCTCACTGCTTAAATTTGCATTTCCCAAACTGTTTCCATGAAAAATTATAAGACAGAAGCTAGAGAACAAAACATTGTGTATATAACACAATTTAAAACAACTCTTTAAAGGGAAAACATAATTTTTGCTTCCCTTTGTGCTAATGTATCTGTTCAAAGCAGATTTTTCACATTACGCTACAACAAAATCCAGGTATAGAAACCAATTCGATCCGGCATCTGATATAAGGACTTAAATTTATAACATTGTGCATGACAATTCGCAGTAAAAGAATCTGTAATTCAAGCATCAAACACATCAGAGTGATTGAAAACTCAAAGTTCTAATTTTTTTAATGTCTTTTGCTTCACTTAATGAGTTTGTCTCATTTTTCATAAAATTAAAAGTTGAAAGCATTTCTTTTATAATTATGATATAAAAATTGGAATTAATGTTTGTTTTTTATCTAATATGTTTGTATTATCATTTATTGTAATTAGAAACCCAAAATTACTTTCGTAACTTTAATTAATTTTGTAATTAAAAGTGTTTCTAAATGAGAAAAATTTGAGAAACCTTGGTCTAAATATTCTGAAAAAAATATTTCATCAGCATTATGAAGACTGATGAAATATTTTTTCAAAACATTCAAATTCAAAGCTCCTTTTTCATTAAAAATAAAAACATGTTTCTTAAGCTTTTGTTTTATCAAGAACTGTATAGAATATTATTATTTACTCAGCAGACCTTTATCCAGCTCATTTTACTTCCAGAAAGTACTAACTGAATAGTCTGAATAATGAAGTATTTTGCATTCATTGTTTATTTGAAAAATCTATTAATATATTCACTCTTTCTGTGTGTAAATATATTTTTAATTTGATAATTATCATTAAAAAAAGCCACTCTGTATCCTTTGTCACTTTTAGCTTGTTGTCAAATGAAAGATGTTTTTCTGATCATTTCTAACAAGATAGCAAAAAAGTTAAGAATTACTTCATTTCATTTTTACAAAACTAATTTGAATGTCATTTTTATGTCATCTACATATTCTTCGCAAATAGAACATCTCTTTATAAAAGCTAAAAGGAAAGTACCAAACAAAAATATTTATAAAGTGAAGGAACTTTACTGCAGAATAAAAGATAATCTTGAGTTACAAAGTTTTCAAGATCATAAAATATTTTCTTTGCCTAATTTAGGAGCTAACAGCAGAATAAAATATATTCTGGTTCAGCATGGATAGAATTAATATGCTTAATAGCTATGCCATGTAAGTACTACATCTAATCTTACCCAGAGCTAAAATATTGTGAATTTTTTTGGTGCTTCCTTATTATTATAGCTCATTTTTTTAAATGCCAAAATCATGTTATTTTTTACATATGCTTTGTGGTTGCCATGTTTTAATATCTGCTTTTATAATAGTCTCAGAAGCATTTTCTTGTCCCAAAGACTTTCATTAACTGAACTCTATGTGGCTAGACTGATGATAAAGGCAAACCGTACCTCATTGATTCTGTAAGTTAGCAGACCACGATGGTCTTTCAACATTTTGTGAATAAGTAGCTGTTGTTGGATCAATGAAATGAAATTTATGGTCTCCAGGAATATGCCTGCAAGCTGCTTTTTACAATTCCTCTGTTTTATATGCTTGCCAACAGTCTGAATCAATTGCCAATTCCTCTTGTATGTGATTAACAATTTTTGTCATAACTGTGATTGCCTTTGTATTTAAAACCTGAGCTATTCATTTCACCAGTTTCTTGGTATAACTAGCCAAATATTCAGGTTGTGAAAGAATCCTACCATCTTGGTTTTTTTTTTTTTTTTTTTTTTTTGAATATAACAAATTTTTTTTTTTTTTCCTCTTTATTTTTTTTTTTTTTTTTTTTTTGGCAATCAAACAGATTTTTATTTATATCCATAATTTTTTCAGAGCTACCTATTTGCTTATTTGATTGTTGGATTATATTCAGAGAATACATAAAACTATTCCAGTCAATAGTTACATTTTTGGATATATTTGTATATAAAGCCGAATAGTTTCTCCACCACTTAATCAACATCAGTTTCATTGCCCAGTAGTAAATATATAACTTCATATTCCTCATTTTTTTGGTAACTCAAACATTTTCAACAGTTTTTTTTTAAAGAAAATACATTAGGATGTGGAATACTGAAAGCTTTTCTTGTGATAAGAAAATTGTGATTGATTGTAAATTGTTAACATTTATAGGAAAAGGAAGAAAATATGATAATGCATTCTTAAATCAGAACTTTTCCGGTCATGAGCAAAATATAAATGATTGTTGTTAGGTTAGGTTAGGTTATTCAATTATGGCAAAGCACACTGCCTAAGGGGAGGGATGCCTTCGTGGAGGACTTTCTAAGGGAAACTGGCTGGTATACACGTTACACATGGGGAAAACCAAGAAAACGCCCATGCAGCCAGCCCGTTCGTGGGATTTGAACCTCAGACCGAACTACCAGTGTTCAGCGTGGGCCACGATTGTTGTTAGGACTGCTGGCTATTTGAAGATGGTTTGTGTCCTTAATTTATCAATAATCTTTGTGCTGTGTACAAAATGGAGGCTGTTATGAGGAAGCTTTTAACAACTGGAGCTAATTATTATATGAAAACACCTTTACATTTTATAGCTGCTTATCTAAACTATCATTAACTATATTTAAACAGGGTTGCCACGCTACCTGGAAAACCGAAAAAAGTCAGGGAATTTGAAAATTGACCAAAAAAGTCGGGGAATTCAAATATTTTAATCTTAAATCTGGAAAAGTCAGGGAATTTCATACAGTGATCCGCCAAAAAAGCGAATTTTACGCCAACGTTGGAAGCCGATCACTTTCTTGGCGCGTGTTAGCGTCACCTGGGCAGCTCGCATAGACGCATAGAGCCAATTCATGCAGCTCCAAACAGATTGTCTTTTAGAAAGGCAAAGCAAGTTTCCACTAGCTTTGGTGCCCAGTAATCTCGAAAATCGAAATACCTGCATGAGCATGTGCAGTGCATGTTAAACTAAAGAAAATATGTATTCTTGTATCAAACAAAATCGGTTTAATCCTAGTATAGTGATATCATGGAGGTTAGAATAGCCTCGGTGTATGGTACACACAGGATTTGGCAACATTATGATGAGCAGCAAACACGCGATTTTGGTGTTGGCGGCAATTTTCAAAATCGTGCCAAGACCCTAGCGTATAGTAGGATTTTACCGCAAAATCTTTTAAATACTTTTTAAGAAATGCCTTATTTGTCATTTTGCAGTAAAATAAAAAAATAGTAATCAGTCATCTAGGCTAACCATTTAATATATCTATATTCGCCAAAATGCCGTTGATTTTTGTAATTCAATTTTTAATCCTTAAGTAATAACTTTATTTTAAGGTCATTCGTATCATTTAATGTGTCTTCTTCCTTCTAAATTTATTTATTATTAGTTAATAATACTTTAAAATTTCAGGCAGTTTTCTCTGGTATACTTGTGAAACTAATTCTAACAATTACATAAATTTATTTAAAAATAACATTAAATAGATTTCTTTCTTTCGTTTAGCTGCAAAATATCAACAAAAAAAGAAAGACATTTTTTATCCCCTTTGAGCAGATTCTGATCTCAATTCTTTAGTGAGGAAAACAACTTCTATTATAGTTATAATAGTAATCTTTGAGGATAATACATAAGGCATATCTAATTGGCAAATTTTTGTGTTTTGAAGTGGTACCATAATTAATTTACCTCTTAGCACAGCCAAAGTGCATTACGCGGATAGACTGGAATTTTCTTAAAACGCACCTGGAAAAGTCAGGGAATTTCATTCTCCTGTTTGAGTGGCAACCCTGTTTAAAGTTCTTTGATACATCTGGGCCACATACTGGGCAAAGAGACAGCATTAGCACTAGATTTAGACCTTTAAACACTTAAGAGGTTTTGGTTCCTATGTTGTTTATAGCAGTTTTTTTCTGCATTCCTTTTCTCTGCATCTGTTGATTTAGTAGCATCATGCATATGGTAAAAAAGGGCAATGGGAAATTTTTTGGTGCCTCCTTTCATTTAATCCAGCCTTAAGTAGCTTGTATACTTTTTGCAATAAATATAACTGGATAGTTACATGGTGTTTCTCCATGCTGTGCTAACAACATGTAGTCATTGATGATCTGATTAGTTTCCAGAAGAATGATTAGCAATGACCCTGAATGGGCTATATTTCTTGTTAGGAAATGACATGAAAATGGTTGCTCAAAGTAATGGCCAAATAGCCTTATTAGTAGCAGCTTTGTATAAATTAATTAAATCTGTCAGACTGTTTAAGCCAGTGATTCTCAACCTTTTTTGGTCCCATGCAACCTTTTCACTATTGCTAAACAATCATTCCCCTCTCCTCTTTTCCCAAACTAAAAAAATGCACTTAGGTTTTTTAGATTAAGATTATTTTTAATGTGTTTTATAAACTAAACAAGAAAAAATCCAGAAAATGCTGGCAAGTACCAAAACTTGAATCAATTTAGTTTTTTATATTCATAAACTAAAACTAAATACTTAGCAGGTAAGTAAAAGACAAACCTTCCTGAAACTGTGAACCCCCTCCCCCAGTTGAGAATCTCTGTTATAGACTTTGAATTAAAATGGTTTGAGTGTACCTTGTATTTTCATTAATCTTTTTTGCATATTTAATAGCATATTGCACTTTACTACTTAAATAATAGTGTTGATAATTTATTATTTAACATATGTTAATTTTCAAAGGGGAAATTAACTGCTCGTGAGCGAATTCACTTATTGATGGATGTTGGAACCTTCGTAGAATATGACATGTTTTCTGAACATACATGTACTGATTTTGGAATGGAAAAAGAAAAGGTTTGCAAATTTTAATTTGTATTTATATGAGTATTTTAATTTTAGTTTCTGTAGTTAAATATATGATCATCATAGCATGAAACATGAAGTAATAGTTTTCAAGAATATTTAGTTTTTATGCGTGAGAAATATGCATGTAATTAAGTTGTAAATTTTGTTTCATATTTAAAATAAAAGGTTCATGAAACTATGCAATTTTGCACAAATCAGTGCACAGTTCAGAGAGAATGCTTTATTAGATTCCAAAATTTTTGCATTTAAATTCTTCTCTAGTATTACTCATAATTGTGAAAAATCATTCAATGTGTATAATTGTGAAGTGTTGTACTACTGGATAAAAGGAATGGAATTATTCTGCCACTAGGAGTAGGTAAGTAGTTCCAAGTTTAATTTTCTTGAATAAATGGCCTAGTTGCATGAAGTTATTTCAGGGGCATATTCTGAATTTCCACAAAAAGATTGATGCTTAACCAAATTTTCAAAAAAAAAATAATAATAATAATAATAATGTGTGGAAGTTAACTGTATTATTTGTGCATTAAAAAAACAAAATTAATGCTAAATTTGTACTTTTAAGGTTGCAATTCAGTTTTACTTGGTTTATGAAGATGACATTGTAGTATATGTCCAGATATAATTAATTGGCCAGTTATAATTATTCAGGTTTGGGTTTATCTTAGTGGTAAAAAGTGCTGTTCCAGTGGTACATTTAATACTGATATTGACAGAATCAGTGAAATAAACATTTCACTCATAATGTTTTTATTAGTTCTGTTATTTATGCATAGTATTCATGTGTAGGTTCATTTTCTACTTGGATAACCAGAAAGTACCAATTGTTTTCAGCATGTTGTCCTGTAGCAAAAAAGATCCTCAATTTATAGAAAGTTTCTGAAGTAATTTTTTTGTACTTTTTTAACATTATTTTTGTTTTAGTACTTGTATATATTTGCAACAACCTTAGTAGGAATTGACAAAGTTTCAGAATGTACCAAACTCTGGTAACCACATGCATAGCAATTCTTCTCGTAACTGTGTGCATGGCAAATATTCCGTTTCCAACATCGCCATTTCTGTACATGTTCTTTTTGTTATATTGGAAGTTGCAATGAATTTTATAAAATATATATATATAATTATTTTTATCTTACTTGATTTTAAAATTTTTGCATGTAGAATTTTCCTATAATAGAGGAAAGAGAGGTGAAATTTCTGCAGAAATACATTATTTTGTTGTAAAATTGCTAAAGAACAGTGCTTTGAATTCTTTCTCAAAGTGATCGTTACATATATATGTAATACATAATTTTTTACAATAAAAGTGATTGTTCTTTTTTTTTTTTTAATTTACCAAACTGAACCAAGGTAGTTGTGATAATATGCAAGTACCTTTATTTGCTTTAGACTTTCATACGTGTTATGCATATATTATTATACGTGTTATGCATACATTAAAACGAAAATACTAATACAATAAAAAAAGGATACTTTTCTTATAAAATGACCTTGATGTGAAAGTTAATTTAGTGCATTTCAACATTAGTGAGAAACAAATGGTTAATGATCAGCACATGTGCGAGAAACAGTTACTGACCTACACGTACTAAAGGAACAAATGCTTAATGATCTTATTGTCTTTTTGTAACAGCATTATGTCAATATAGTGGGTTTTCATTGTAAAATACTCGTTATGCTTACTATTTTCAATCTTGCATCAATGGAAAGAGAGCTATAGTTCATGTTTGAGGCATTATTAGCAGCAACTGCTGAACAAAAAGAATATGTAAAATCACCAGAAAGAATCTGTAAAAAATAAATTTTCCTGTATGTATGTTTTTTTAATAAACTGCTCCCAAAATTATATTAAATAAAATAATAGAATTTCATGATATGTTTAATAGTAAATAAAAATGTTTGGCATGTTTATAAATGTTAAATAAATTGCTTGCATAAGTGTATAAAATACAATAAATAATCTGTATATTAAATAAGTTCTGTTGAAGTATGATATTTTAAGTAAATTGCTGATAAAATTACATTAAATACAAATATAAATGCATATTTATATTAAATTCCTTCTGTATGCATATATTAAATAACTACATATATAGATAATGAAATTTATAGATAATGAATAAATTGCCAATTAATCATTTACCATAGTCAGTTTCATTTTTGTGGATATTTACAAAACTGAGCTACAAATCATACATTTTTAAACCCGAATTGCATCCACACATTTCCTTTCTTGCCAAAGCCATTACAGAAGACAGTTATTAAAAAAAGTTTAGGTAAGTTGCTATGTTACTATGTCATATTGAAGTTTGCGTTACTAGTTTAAAACTTGAAAAGGGGTGTTGATTCTTTGTGTTACAGGGTAATGTGTACCAAAAAGATTTTATGTGTGAGTTTGATACTTTCAGTTAGAAAATACATTTTCATCAGCAGCTCATTTCTTCTGCAGCAAAAGTTTTCTAAACATAAAAAATATAATTTCTTAGCATAGTTAATACTGTAATTTTCTGTTATGCACCCGCCATTCATTTTGGCGAATTTATTAATTGTAAACACAAATGAAATGTGTCAAATTAAACACACACACCGACAAAAGGTTTGATATACAGATGGTGGTAACATTGTGTGAATTGGCACCAAAAAGTGTTTCAGTTTCATAATAGAAACGTACTATTAATTCAATAAACAAAAAATGAAGCAGAATGATATAGAATTTAAAAACAAGGGCATCTTTATTGGCAGTGCTTATTTTTAAAGCAAGAACATTGTTACTGAAGATAAGAACAGTGGCCAGCAGCCAACATTTGAACATATATATTCATGTAAAAAATTATTTGATACATATTATTCTGCTGCAGAGAAGATCCAAAGAACTGTGTGGTCAACATATATGGCATTAAATAATACATAATGAAGAATTGTCAGCAGTTATTCTACAGAAATTGTTAATTGGAAAGAAAGGTGCATTCTGTGTGTATATTTATTGTGAATGTAATGAAATCATGTATATAATTAATTATAATTTTATTCTTTTTTTTTTTTTTTTTTTTTTTTTTTTTTATTTAGTATCCCGGAGACAGTGTGGTTACAGGTCATGGTCTTATACATGGCAGAAAAGCATTTGTTTTCAGTCAGGTAAATAATAAGTGAAAGAAGCACTTTTATTCACATATGTATGTACTTTCATTTAAAAATTCATTTAGTTACATGCACAACAAATGTAAGAGAGTGTGGTATCTAAAGCATTCAGCAAATGAAAGCAAATTGAGAGAAATTTAATCTTATGCTGCATATAATTGCTTAAAGTTTTGTTATAATGCATACATTTTAGAAGCAATTTGTATTTAATACAAAATAGTTTCAAACGCAACTTTAAAAAATAAAGAAAAAAAAATAATTTATGTTTTCTTTCTTTTTTTACTTTGATGTCAAAACACACTTTAGTGTAATGCTTTTGTGTATAGGTTTATCAGCACTATTTTCTTTACTGCTGATCTCTGTTGATAATGACAGTAAATAAATAAAAGTATTTAAGCAATTGAAATATTTCAAATAATGTGAGTACATTAATGAAATAAAAATTTTGTGTAAGTTTTGAAAGTTAGAAGTGTAATTGTTTAACTTGGATGTACTATGAATTTGCTTAGTCGCTCTTAAAATGTGTTGGTCTATATGTGAAGTTTACTTTCAATTTAATTTTCATTGCTACCATTTTCCCCTTCATAGTTAATTCATCATTACTACCGTTTTCCATGATAATTGAAGTATACTTTTAAAATGTTACACCATTAAAAACAAATAAAAATATTCTTAACAATGAAAAGAGAAGGTAACATTGTGCAAATATCTGAGTAAGCAGAATAATAAAGTGCATTGTTTAATAACTTAATTTTAAAATTCTGCAATAAAGTATATTTTAAGATTCATAAAAGTCATAATTATGAGTTTCAACTGTTACTTTTTGTAAGTTCATTATGTAATTATCAAGTTATGTACTAGCTTTGATTTTTGGATGATTATTATGACAGTGATTTTGATTGTTGGTGATAATTGTGATATTGAGGTTAATAAATCCAATTTTGAACTGATTTCTTTAGTTGTCAAAGTAATGTATCATGCTTTATATTCGTTATTCATTTCATAAAGCTTACTGCTTTCTTTCTCTTGCTTCCATTTATTAGGAAGGATTTTAAGGTATTTTATAGCTATATTGTTATTGTGATTCTTGTAACTATGTGCATGTTACCAATGTTTCATACATATAGATATATATCAGTATTACATTTTTATTTTGCATGGAATTATATGTAGGAAGATAACACAGTTATAACATACTTTTTATGAAAACTAAACTGTTATTGGAGAATTTCTAAAAAATTAACAACTTTATTTAAAAAAAATCGTTAAGACTTTAATAGTAGGGCATGCTAATTAGTGTCCTCAATGAAACTTCTATTATGTTTTGAGAATGCAAAATGGCATTTTATATAAAAGAGGACATTTAAGAAAAACAATAGGAAAAATTATTTATTGTTATTTTTAATTATTATAGTTATTAAATTGAGATATTGATTTAAATTGAAAATGTGCATCTTGTTGTGAGAGCTGAAGCATTTTTAGTGCTAACATCTCATAATGTCATTATTTCATATAATACGGCACATGGATATTTTATTTATGTAGCAAATTAGCAGATCTTAAAGCATTAAGATGTGGAAAATAGAAATTGAAATGAATTGCCAATAACACAATCAAAATTAAATAAAATTTTGAAATCTTTTTCTTGCAACTGAAACTATAACTTTGTTTTGATCAATCTGTATTATCTTTTTGCTCATAGCATTTTACTCAAAGGAGCCTATTATTTCCATACTTACTTCTGCTTTAAGTTAAAAACTTATTTAACTAAGAGCGTATTAGAAATGTACACTGCCCTCCAAAATTTAACAAACACAGCATGTTTTTTGTGTCTAACTTGAGAATGAAGCAACATACAAACAAATTTACAGGACATTCACACATGTTCAATAAACAATTATTTAATGAATGGGCCATAAAATGTTTCTAAAGTTCAATACAAATATGAATTATAAAAATCTGATGTATACACCACGTAGCTTCCTTGTATGGAATATTAAATGATATGCATTTTTCCTGGATTTCATTTAAACTTATTGAATTGGATTAAATCTACTTTGTTGATGGAGCATAAACCATAATAGAATAAATGTGATTTTTAAAATTCGCTATATTTATTTACCTTAGTGATACTCTGGCACTAAGTTCACTTAACAGTGTTGCATCTCATTCATTTTATAACTCGGAATGCATGAAAGTTATATCATCTGAAGAATTATCTAATCATTGCCACATATTCTATTCAAGTACTATAATAAATTTAAATTGATGATTAAAAAAATTAAGCAATTAAAAAACAGACGATTCAGCACTGCTTACCTAATGCACATGTGCTACTCAAAAACATTCTCCTCTGTCCGAAACAGACTGGCAACAGTATGTTTTGTTAATATGAAACACTTATTTTCTCAAATTTCATTAGAGATATATTTCTCATTCAATTAATTCAGTTCTCATTTTGTGGCAAGGCAAAAATAATAAAAACTCAAAATATCTTAAAAATTGAAAAATATGAAATTGAAAAAAAATTGAAAATTGAAAATATTAAAAATTGAAAGGTATGGAAAAAACATAAAAAAAATTAAATACAGTTAAAAAATTTTAAAAAGCAATTTCTACAATTAAAATTACAGTTTCTACGCAAAAACAAGCAATTCGGCCAGCGTGCAAGAAGACCGATTTTTCGGTGCACAAAACTGAAAGTTACTTTTGGTCTCACTTGGCAAAAAGTCACTGAAGGCATAGAAACTGATTTAATTTTTTGTGGATGCTATGCTGAGTCAATATATGGAATAATTTAATAACTTAAATGATAATTCCAGAATGGATTAAGTATAATTTAATTCACAATAATAAAAGAAGATGTTACTTTGTTGTTGCGAAACTTAGTTTTGTCAGGACTGAGTGTTCTGTGCATACTTTTTGCGAACATATTCGTAACAGTATCAAAGTCCTGATCTCGAACAGGGAGCTGAATGCAGCTATGTTCTGTGATAGAATAACTGTGTTTAAGTGGTAGAATAACTGCACGTAAGGAGGGTTTAAAATTACCCTTTTATTAAACTACTATTTACAGCCACTTCCCAACTTGGAAGGGATAACAGAAAATAATGACCGCACTTGGGTCTAAACTGAACAATCAAATAATTTAAAATAAAGTTAAGTAGAAAATTAAGAAGTCATTGCTCTCAGAGCTATAAATGCGAGGTTGGCCTCTATGCTAAACTATCAATGGTGCGTAGCAAGATTTGGCTAATACTAACGCACTTAGATTACTTCAATAAGTAATAGCGTAACAGCGCTAAGACTTAGAACTTAAATACTAGCTAGTCAGGTGGACGTCGAACAGAGCCGCAGTGATCTGAGACTGAAGGCTCTCTCACACTGAGAAGTTCCTTGCTAACCTTTAAATACAAAACTTGGCTCCACTTCAAATTAACGTAAAGCTGAAACGCGTGCTCATTCTAATGGGAAGTTGAAATAAGACTTCACAGGAAAGAGAAATTAACATAAAACTTTGTTAGTTTAAACTAAAACCTTACAGTTTCTCTAGATCGGCAACAAATCCGCTGTTCTACAAAGTTTCAAATGTAAACAAATATGGCTGCTGTGGTAAAAAAAAAATAGGCTTAGCAACACTTAAACAGCTTTTAAATTGTTGATAATTCTACACTTATAGCATGCAGGTTAACTAAAGGCATAAAAACCTTAATCAGAAGATAAGAACAACATAATTCAATCATTTTTAAAGTAAAAAATGCCTAATTTACCAACATATAAGAATAAAGAAACTGAGCCGAGTAATAGAATGGATATATATATATATATATATACTTTTGGTGTGAGGCTATTCATTTTTGAGTTATGTGAGATACATATGTATGTACTACAGATGCCACAAAAAAATCTCTTCTGAATCCATTTTAAATCAATTTTATAATTTGTTTGGAGAAAAAGAGTCCTTTATTCTATCCTTGCATACAGACGTCACGCAAAAACATCATTAAATTGCATTCAATAGCGATCAAAATGGATATTTTTGTTGAAATATTGTACCCAGAATTTTTCATGATTACCATACTTCCTTTATTTCATACAAGGATGTAAAAAATTGCACTCTTTGCAGAGAAATTCAGTCTTAGAGAAACAGTATATCACAGTTTTTTCAGGAAAAATAAGATGGTAGCATTACAAAACTGGGTTATAATAAGGAGTGTGTCCACCCCTAGCTGCAATACATTGCCGCCAGTGACGTTCCGTGCTGTCAATTAAATTGTTGGTCTGTAAAATGGAAAGCAATAACCAGACAATTGGGTAATCCTTGTTCAAGCTCATCTAATGACCTTGGAAGAGGCCTTAAAGCAGCAACCTGTCTCCTAAGGTAGTCCCAAAGATGCTGTATCGGATTCAGATCTGGGGATTGAACTGGCCATTCCATCTGCTCCATACCATGACCCTCAAAATATTCTTCACCAACCCGAGCTCGGTGCGGTCATGCATTGTTGTCGATCAAAAGAAATCCAGGACCAATACCAGGGGCATGTGGGTGAACATATTGATCAAGGATCTCGTCTCGCTGTCTCACACCAGCTTCTCCATGGAACACATGCAGGTCAGTGTGACCACTGAGAGAGTTCTCAGTCCAAACCATCATTCCACCACCTCTGTATCTGTGTTTTTTCACAATGTTGGATTGGTTGTATCTGGTGCGTTGTTCCCTCCAGATTAGCTGATGACTTGAATTATTCTTCAATGTGAACCATCACTCATCTGTGAAGAGAACAGACAACCATTGTTGACACTGGTCCAGGTGATGTGTTCTCTTGTCCAAAATAAACGGGCACCTCTGTGTCCTCAGGTGAAGGGGACACAAACAGCTGTTCATCATGCATACAGACCTGTATTCAGGGTTGCCACTCAAACAAGAGAATGAAATTCCCTGACTTTTCCAGGTTTTCCAGGTGTGTTTTAAGAAAATTCCAGTCTATCTGCGTAATGCACGTTGGCTGTGCTAAGAGGTAAATTAATTATGGTATCACTTGAAAACACAAAAATTTGCCAATTACATATGACTTATATATTATCCCCAAAGATTACTATTATAACTATAATAGGAGTTGTTTTCTCCACTGAAGAATTGAGATCAGAATCTGCCCGATGTGGATAAAAAAATGTCTTTTTTTTTCTGACATTTTGCAGCTAAACGAAAGAAAAAAATCTATTTAATGTTATTTTAAAATAAATTCAGGTATTTTATATTTATTTATCTGAATACATAAGCAAGAAATATGTGCATTGAATTTCGTGATGTTATGTCATTATACTGCTTGAATTAGTTTCAGGATTATGCCAGAGAAAATTTCCTGAAATTTGAAAGTATTATTTACTAATAATAAATAAATTTAAGGGGAAGAAGCAACATTAAATCATATGAATATCATTAAAATAATTTAAAAACTGAATTACAAAAATCAACGATATTTTGGCGAATATGTTATATTAAATGTTTAGCCTAGATGACTGATTACTATTTTTTTATTTTACTGCAAAATGACAAATAAGGCACTTATTAAAAAGAAAAAAAAATGTTTAAAAGATTTTGCGGTAAAATACTAGTATACGCTACGGCCTTGGCACGATTTTGAAAATTGCCGCCAAGACCAATATAGCCTGTTTACTGCTCATCATAATGTCGCCAAATCCTGTGTGTAACGTACACACAGGTTATTCTAACCTCCATGGTACCGCTATATCAGAATTAAACCGATTTGTTTGATACAAGAATACGTATTTTCTTTATTTCAATATGCACTGCACATGTGCATGCGAGTCTTTCGATTCTCGAGGTTACTGAGAAACAAAGTTGCTGGAAACTTGCTTTGCCTTTCTAAAAGCCAATCTGTTTGGAGCTGCAAGAATTGGCTCTATGCCAGCTGCCCGAGTGACGCTAACATGCGCGCCAAGAAAGTGATCACTTCCAACGTTGGCACAAAACTCGCTTTTTGGGGGGATCGCTGTATGAAATTCCCTGACTTTTTCAGATTTAGACTAAAATATTTCAATTCCCTGACTTTTCCCTGACTTTTTTGGTCAATTTTCGAATTCCCTGACTTTTTCCGGATTTCCAGGTAGCGTGGCAACCGTGTGTATTGTGCAGGCATCTGTGTACTGTAGTAGCTGAGATTCTTGTTCCTGTTGCCAATAAATGATCTACCATGAGCTAAGACACAGTAATATTACTTCCTTCGAAAGAGCTAAATAATATCTAATAAGCTAAATAATACTAAATAATATCCTCTTTACTCTCCTCCTTCGAAAAAGCTAAATAACGGTCTCCCATAGGTGTTGTAACTCTAGGTCTGCTTGGAAAATGTCTTTTAGATACAGAATTGTCGGATTCAAACTGATTCCATAGTCGATGGACCACATGATGAAAGACATTGAGACATTTAGCTGCATCAGATTGTGACTTCCCCATTTACATCCATCTGATCACTAGCCTCCTCAACTAATCGGACAACTAACTTCTCCTGGACATTGGTAGATTATCTTGGATAATGTCCATGAAACTGTAATAACAACTGAAGATAAACACTCGTGAACAAAAATTATAATTTTTGCAGTCTTTTTCCAACTTCTATATAAGTATTCATTTCTATAAAATAAAAATGATAGCTATTGTATTTGCGTATATTTTCGTAAACTTCATTACTGTCATGCATATGAACTGTGAATTTAAACGTTGCTGACATTTTTTAAATGGTGAGCTTTGAAAAACATGCTGTTGCTTAACTTTTGGAGGGTAGTGTATTTAATTTATACATTAATACTATTAATTAAAAATTTAATTAACACAGTATGACATAGTAGAATTTTAACTAATATTTATTTTTCATTGCAAACTAAATGCTGGTTACATTGCATTTCTGCTGACTTTGTAAATAGAGTGGGCATTTTGAGATAGTAAAAAGTGTAGAGTAAAAACTAATTAATTGCTAGGTAAAAATTGTCTTCTGTTGAAGCAAAGCTTATTTAAGTTTTAATTATGTTTTGTTTTAATATATCATAGCTCTGAGCAAATGTTGTTTTATTATTTGTAGTTATTCAAATGAATAATAGTTTTTAAATCGGGAATAATGAAAATGGCTGTATATATAATATATGAACATATTTTCTTTATCAGTAGGAAAGAATTTTTTTTGATATATTGACTTAATCTGTGATTGTTAATTATACATTTTAGTAATTGTTAATTATACATCTTATCATTTATGATTAAGCTGTAATTCATGCTATAATGAATTTTGAGGGTTTATAATTAATTCTAGGATTTCACTGTGTTTGGAGGCAGTCTTTCATCTGTTCATGCAAAGAAAATATGTAAAGTAAGTCACTTACTAAGTGCTTATAATTTTGCATTCATTTTAATCACATTTTTAGTTCAAGTACTCCCTTTCCATCTAATATGTGTTATGTACTTTGTAAACTTAAAAATTTTGCATGTGAATTATAATTAAAAGCAAATTATTATTCTACAGTTCACCTAATTCATTATAACCACTTTTCTTCATAATTATTGGCTAGCTGCATGGGCGTTTTCGTGGTTTTCCCCATGTGTAACGTGTATACGAGCCAGTTTCCCTTAGAAAGTCCTCCAGGAAGGCATCCCTCCCCTTAGGCAGATAGTCCTCGTGTGCTTTGCCATAATTGAATAACCTAACCTAACCTAACCTAACCTTCATAATTATTTTTTAAATACTATACTATTAGAAACAAATAAAAAAATTTCTCTTTAATGTTTTTCCTAATCATAAATCACATATTTACACACATGATGTTTGGGATTAAGCTATGTCTTTGGTTCCACACTCCCCTATAAATGATTCATAAGGCAGCATATTTGTGTTGCCAAAATGCCAAATGTGGATGACCCTGGTATATGCAGCAAATGAGTGCAGAGTTGCACCTTCTAAATTCAAGTCAGTTTTACTGATAATTGTTTTTTCTGCCCATTAAGTATATTTCTTTTTATTTTTTGCAATGAATACGTTTTTTATTCTTTTTAATGAATAGTAATGGAACTGTGGAGTTTGATATCTTAAGAAAAAAGAAAGCTTTACTTCAGAAGTATGCATTTGCCCAACCACAGAGAATGCAAAATTGCAGTTAGAATGTGCATCTGAAATTGTTTGAAGGTAGCCTTAGCTTCTTTACAAGAGCCATTTGCTTCATTTATTGCTGGGTAAAAGAATCAGTGAGGTTTTATGAAGAAGAAATGGAATTATTCATTACGGTAATTTTGCAATTCAAGACTAATATGTCAACTGTTCTTGGGTGATCTTAATAATGGCCAGTGTGTAGTTCCAAGTTTGTATGCATTACTGAATTTGTTCAAATTTTTATACTTTCATAAGCAAAAACAGATTGTGCACATGGGGAAGACAGTACAAAAAAATGTAGAAAGATTTCTTGAGAAGAAATATGTTTTATTATAGATATTTCATGTTTTTATTGATTGATAGCTCTTTCAAAAAATTGATTGATAGCTTTTCTTTGCTTCTTTTTTCATGAAATTTGCAGTGCACTGCCATTTTGTAAATTGCTTCTATTCATTTCAAAATTTCAGTTTAACTACAGAAAATGTATTTGAGCAACTGCAGTTTAATTAACTTATAATCTATGAGATTTTGATAACTCAACTATGGGAAAGGTTTGTAAACTGGATCATAGAATTTTGTGTGAATTGTCAAACATGAACTTTAAACAACGATTAAAAATTTCTACTTTTTACATTTTTAAGATAGAAAAGCAAACCTTTTTTCAATCAAATATTTTTTGTTGCCAAGAAATAGATCCTTTATGAATGTATAAAACATGAAAAACAGTGGGTGGATAAAGCCAGGACACCATTTGTAACACCACTGAATGCTATTGTCTAAAAAGACAATCTTTAGTGTAACTTTAGTGAAACCTAAACATTTTGAAAAGAAAGCTGGAATACATCTACTGTTTTCTTTTCACTTGGTTTCCATTAGTTCGCAAATCTTAAAGATTCATCAATTTTTAGCAAATCTGAAACATAAATGGAATAAAACTAAGTGAAGGGTTCGGAGAAGTTTGTGTCATATTTGCAAAGTTAAACGTATACATCGGTTAACTTACACCCTGTCTAACCTTCCTATGTTTCTGATAAATTCTTTGCACTCAACTAAAAATCTAGAATTCCAAAAATATAGACAAGAGATAGATCTTTAAGGTTTATTAAAAGCTTTGTTTTATGGTGCAATTAAAATTTAAAATTTATTCGTCATTATTTGTGAGGTGGCTAAAAATACCTAAATTTAAATATTTGTTATATCTTTGAATGCTAATGGGTTCAGCATCAGCTATCTGCAGCTTCTAGTACTAAGCACTCAGTGTGGCATCCACGTGAATCTACTCAAAAAATAAACTGCTTTTCTAATGCATTCTAGAGCTGTCTCTCAAAATTACTCATTCACTTATCTAAACTCAGTTTAATTTACATTCTGGTGAAGGCTGATTTAAGAAATTGAAGTTACAAGACAAAATTAACATAAATATAACATGTTAGCTAAAATAAACCTTATTTATTTGAAATAGGGAGATAAACTTTATACTTAAGATGTAGCCATGTGGTCCCAAGTGAAGAGTCCAGCAGCAATTAATATATTAGTATTAAAATTATGAATTTTAAGCAAATAATTAATTTTTTTTGTTTTTAATATATATAATTATTCACAGTTTATTCACATTTGCATTTCATTTTGCATTAAATTTATTGTTGCATGAAATATGAGCAGCTACAAATCAAGAAGATAAAGATGAATGTTAAAGTTTCAAATATTGAAACTAAATTTGAACTCTACAACCATATTTATTTATTTACGTTTATTCAGATAATGGACCAAGCTATTCTAGTTGGAGCTCCTGTCATCGGCATTAATGATTCTGGTGGTGCTCGTATACAAGAAGGAGTGGAATCTCTCGCAGGATATGCTGATATCTTCCAGAGAAATGTATTAGCCTCTGGTGTAGTACCTCAGATATCTGTTATCATGGGTCCTTGTGCTGGTGGGGCTGTCTATTCTCCAGCTCTGACAGATTTTGTGTTTATGGTTAAGGTAAGTTTTTCAGAAAAATGTCTATGTGTATTTAAATTTCAGTCTGTTATGTAGTTTGGCAGTTATTTCTTTCTCTTCTTTTCTTTTCTTTTTTCTATTTTATAGGATACTTCATATTTGTTCATTACAGGACCTGAAGTTGTAAAGGTAAGAATTTTAAAAATTTGGCCTTGCCTATTTCATTCTTAAAATTTATCATCCTTCTGTTATTGACAAGTTATTTAATTGAAAGTTACATTAGTAAGTTAACAAGTTATAATTATCCTCTATTATATACAAATTAATTGAGATAAAATGTGAAATTCATGAACTGTGATTAGAATACTGATTATATAGAAGTTTAATAGTTTTATTAAATTTCTGTATCTTGAGCTTAACTTAGACTGAAAGTTTTCTGCTAAAACAAGAAAAATAAACTATTAATGTAATTAAATAAATTTTTTCAACTAATATTTTATTTGTCAACATAATCTTTTTGAAACTCAGTGTACTTGACCCATTATTTCTGCAGCTTTTGATCGTGGAAGTGACTTTCTTCAGGCTTTCCAAAATATCTATTTACAGCCTCAAACACCTTTTCGTTTGACAGAATCTCTTTGTAATCATAATCATTTTAAACTTTAGAAACAGATAGAAGTCTGAGGAAGCCAGCTCAGGTAGATATGGAGAGGTATAGAACTTCCGATTTAACAGTTATATTTAATGACAGTACTTAAATAAGCATAGATAATATCATGGTGAAACAGCTCCTTTTTCTTGACCAATTTTAAATGTTTTTCCCATATCACATAATAATAGTTTTTCTTTTTTCAAAATAATTAAATGAGTCCATGTATTCCAAGAAACTGATACCATTAGCTTTGCAGTTAAGTGAATGGTCTTGCCTTCTTCAGAACTTGGAAAAGGCAAAAACCATCCACTTTCTCCAAACTATTGTTCAGTTTGCAGTTTCATTCCTGGTGAATAATGGGGAATCCAAGTCTTACCCATGATATCAAATCATCTCTTGAAACCTGGTAGATTCTTTTTAAAAATTTCCAATTCATATTTAAACTTTGAATTTCTGAAATTTGTGCTGAAATGCACATTTGTTCATATTATGCAAATGAGGAACCAGCTTAAGCCAATTTTTTTCTGCAAAATGAGAATTACGTGTTCATTAGAAATGCTAATGGTATCTTCAGTGAGACACTTTAATTTGATGATCTTCTAAAACCGTGTCATGAACTTTACTTGCAATTTATGATGTGACAGCAATTTTTGGAAGTTGTGAATGTAGTTCATTAATTATGTGAATGCAATCATGCTGAAATCCAAAAGCCTATGGTGGATATTAAAGTTGACAAATTTCCAAGAACAGCATCCTGTTTGGATTTGATTACTGTTGCAGTTTTTTATTTCAGTTGAAAAAAGAAGTAAGGACTGTTTGAATCAATACAAAAAAGATTAAATTTTTCTGAAAAATATTTTTTGCTAATATTGGAATGAAATTTTTGTGGAGAAAATTTATTTGATTTTTGAGCATTCATATTTCTATGATTCATTATCACTTTGATCTTTAACAAAATGGATAGCTGGTATTTTCTGATTATCCTTACCTCCATCTAAAAAAAATTGCCCGTCTTAGATGACTACTAAATTTTTTACTAAGTCTCATTAGACAACAGCCATTTTTGAAAATGGTAGCACACTAAGAATTGCTTACAACAACAATAATTTAACAAACTTTAAAGTGCAAGAATCATCCATAATAAAACTTTTACAGGGGGCAGTGTTCTTTCCATGTACATGTCGATCTGTTTTAATATGAAAAAAATCAGAGAATTGCAGAAACTTGCCTTTGTACATAACTTCGCATTGTGCATGCTGTCAGTTCACCTCATGTACACAGCGATCTGTTTTTGGTTGGCATTGTAAATAAAATTGGACTATTTAATTAGTACAACTACATGGAATACAAATTTTTGCATTCTCTTTTATTAGGGAAAACACCATATTTCTTAAGAAATGCAATGCTTTCTTTTTCTTCAGCTGGAAAACTCCACAATCCCATTATGACACCTTTCAATTGAAAGAGAAAAAAATTAAAAGTGGAAATGTCACTTTTGGTGGAAATTGGCGCTCTCTGCTGCACATATGGGTTCCCGTATAATTATATTTTGGTGATGTCATAGGGTGCCTATTTTGGCAGCATAGCATGTTGCCTTGCTATTTAGGGCATTGTGAATAATCAGAAAGTTCTGGGTAACTCTATATTTAAAAGCAATGTATTATAAATTGAAAAGAAAAATAATTATGTATGGGTATTTCATGTAAAAGTAAACAAAAAAATTATCTATTTATATTAAAAAGTATAAGTAATTAATTTTAAAAATAAATTAAGTCTTTGTTATTCATTTCCAGTACTACAAATTTTGATAGATTACGTTTATGTCTTTGTTTTTTCTTGGAAAAACTCTGTGATCAATGTTCAATTATTTTATTGTGGACATGAAGATTATGATCAGTTTAATAGCTTTAAATATGTATGTAAAATCCTTCTGCTTTTCTTGGTACATCATGTGTTAGGTATGTCGGAATGACAATGAAACTTAATGCAAGTTGCCATGCATTGGTTTATATATCATAAAACTTAGTTAATGACTAAATTTGAATGAATGAAGGGAAAGAAATGTGTATTGTCTAACTGTTCTCTTGATACATGCTTGTACTTAATTTCTAAACTTTTGTGTGATTTATAAATCATTTTTATCCTTTATTAGTAACAAATATTATTATCAGTATCAAAATTTTCAAGAAGACTGAAATTTTTGTTATTACTTCTTTGCCTTTGGTTAATCCTGTTTGTTTGTATTCAGTTTTTTAAGTTTGGTTCTTTTATCAGAAAACTGAATAATTTAATTTATTCTTAACGTAAGAATCATTGTTATTTTGCATTTTTCACAGGCAGTAACTAATGAAGATGTAACACAAGAAGAACTTGGGGGAGCGAAAACACATACTACAATTTCAGGTAGTTTTTCTCTTCCATATCTGTAGATATTAAATTATTTGTTATTGTGCTCAGGTGCAGATTTTACATTAGCATTTAACTTTATTTTTTTTTTTCTGTTTCCAGTACTCAGTTTAGAAATTATTTTATTTAATGTTGGAATTTTGTAAACTTTAAATAGGAAATAACTTTTCAAAAGTGTTTTCCCTCCCCCTCCCCTGATGGCAGGTGCTAGCCATCATAGGCATTGACCACTACTAAGGCCAGAAGTGTTGGTCATTTTATTATGGAGGCACCAAATTGGTGAGACTCTATTGCCTCCTATGAAAGAACAGACAATTTACATCCATGTATTCTCCAGGATTCAAACCCAGGCCCTTCAGTACGGCAGTCAGTGTCACTAACCACTCTCCCATTTGGGTGACACTTTAAAATGTTGTCTGCTAAATTATTTTGATATTGTATATTTTCAGCTCTGTCTATTTCTCAAAACTTTTCTTTTATCTCATATTTTCATGCAGTTCATTTAAGTTTGATTTGTTTTTCTCTTTAGGTGTTGCTCACAATGCTTTTGAAAATGATGTGGATGCATTACTCAATTTAAGAAAGTTCTATAATTTTCTTCCTCTAAGCAGCACTGATCCTCCTCCTATTCGAGAGTGTGATGATCCTTGGTAAATCTGCAGTTATTTAACTGATATTCATTACATAGTAGACTATTTGATCTCTATAAAATTAATATTTTATAAGGAATTGTTAAATTCCTCTTCTCAACTTCTGGTATCACAGTGTTATGAGACATTTTCCATTTATGTTAATTGACAGTGTTTTAACATAGAAGAAAATGAATTATGTACCGTAAATCAGATTTTTTTTTCATTTAAATATTGACTTTTTTTTATTGTTGTTGAAACCCATTTTCAATGTATGCAACTCTGATGTGGCCAGTACATAATCTCCCTCCAATTCTATATTTTGAATAGTAATGAGCTTTAAGTAGAGTATCACTTCCAGTTGATCATTTGTAATCAAAATTTTATTTGTTGTTTCAATAAATGGAAAAGTTTTTAATATGATAGTTTGGATTATATTTCATTCAAAATATTATTCAGAAATTGCTTAGTTTTCTTATCGCGATGACCTTTTTTTATTTGTCATTTTAACTTTATTTATTAAACATCACTTTCTTCACATTTACGCCATGTAAAATTCAATAACAAAATCACAGAATCTTTAAAAGTAACATATCTTTAGAATTTCCAATAGAGTGTTGAATGTTACCATACATTGTTTTATATTTGCTGCATTATTTATATTTATGTGAAAATCTGTTCAGAGCTATATGTAAAGAATCAATTTCAGTTTATTCACTTTATCCAAAAGATGATGTACCCATTAATATAAAAAAAAGTCTTAAATACTAAAATTGAAAGTTTTGGAATTTATTTCAGTATAATTTTTGATTAGAAACTCTTGTGGGCTTCAACCCCAAATCTAGTCAGTTCTTTATATAAAATAAATCTTTATATCTTAAACTAATTATAATATAGCAAATGGCTTTGTCCCATCAGGAAATTAGTAACTTGCAATTTAATAAATAAATGAATGTTTACCTGATAGGTCTGGTTCTGAATCGCCGGCGTTGTCTTGAATCATCAGCTTCAATCCTTTAGACACGATAGTTGCATTTGAGGATCTCCGCTGATTCAATTCTCCGTGATGTGAATATTCTCATTGTTCAGAATTAGTCCTATCCTTTGTTTTTAGCAAATCTCTTATGAAACAATTTATTTTTGTTTGAATTGAAATTATATTCTCCCGATATTCTTGATTAGCTTCAACTTCTTCTTCTAATTTCCCTAAATCAGTTATTTCGTTTTCTATTTCTTCGTCAAGTACTGTAAGTTTTGTTTCTTTATCAATTAACTATGCTTTCTGTTCTTCTAACCAATTTATAGTACTATTCGCATCATTTAAAGTGTTGTTTATTTT
>KK120876.1:0-75535 GCA_000611955.2 Stegodyphus mimosarum
ATAAATAAAATTTCATATTGGCTATGTAAATCCATAATGACTAAGGTTATCTAATTACCTAATAATTATCTAATTATTTATAAATAACTGCTTACCCTTAAAAATTACCTCTGCATATTAAAGCAAGTTATTGCCTTTCATTAATCTTTACCGTGGCCACAAGGTGAAACACAAAAATGTAAAAAATCACGTAAAACTTATTCTTTGCATCTAGTGAGACTTAAAACAATACAAAACAACTTACCACCTCTGGTGCTTTAGTGGTTTATTGGACCTACACGAAGCTACGGCACTAACTGTGACAGACAGAACCCAGCTAACTTTCAAATCTTGCCAACCGTACCTACATCAGGCCTTTTAGGTTAGTTCTAATCTGCAGGTCTCTCTCTAGGCAAGCAGCAGCGGTGACAGGGCGATCTTTTATGAATCATACTGAGTATGATCTACTTCTAATTTTAATCTATGCCACTTGACATAAAATCTACTTGCTATATTGCTAAACCTCTAGACTGAGCAAGTATGTGACAAAAATGAAGCATTAAAAAAAATCATAAAACTGTTAGCAAAACATAAATAAAATGTCACTTATGTTCTTTCAAATATGTCCGACTATTATAAATGTAAACTATTTAATGCTGCTTGATACATTTTATAAAGTTGATTTTATTCTCAAACTTATTAATAATTTTGTTAATTAATTCATCTTTAATAATTATTCATCCTACTTGCGGATCTACTTTCTTTTTAGGATGGTATTACATAAATGAAGTTCAGGCATAGATAATATTTTTAATTGAATTTATTCAGTTCCCATTTGTTCATAGGTCCTTAATTTTTTTCATTAATGGTCCTTAAAAGTACTTAATTTCCATACGCAGAAATGTGTACGAACCCTGTAAAGGTAAGTATGGTATCAATTATCTTCTGAAGTTAGTTAATTTTTAAATATCTGTGTAATAAAAAATTTAAAATCTAAAATCTACTTAGAAGCTTAAATATTTTCAGAAATTTGAATTTTAATATTTTTAACAACAGCAGTTCACAGAATGTTTAATAATGTGATACATATGATATTTACAGATTGTTATGCTTTTTCTTCTTACGTATATTAAGGGGCTTGTGGATTTGGAGTGATTAACGAAAACATTTGATGATGAACAAAAACACAATTTATTAGCCAGTATTCTCAGGACAACTCCAAAATCATGTTTACAGCCATCGAAGAACAACTATAAACATGCTGAGACAATCAGTGACACAGCCTTCAGGCTATAACAGTGGAGTCAGCTTCACGGCAAAGCACCAGAATACAGCTCCTGACTCTGCTCGGTCGTTCTCGGAACTCTATATATTCTCGAGACTCCCCACGCTACAACTCATGATGCACTAGAGTGCAGCTCCCAACTCGGTTCGGTCGTTCTTGGAACTCAACACACTATAAGATAAAACTCAACGATGCACTAACTCACGATACACTAAGAGACTCTCTTGATGCACTCAACAACCAACTCAGCACCAGACTACGAGACACTCGCTCACTGACTCGACTAGGCCCTCTCTCCGCATTCCAGCAAGGTTTATATAGCTTTTGGCTTGTGTTTGAGAACATTTTGAACTAAACCAGTAAGAAATTGTTCCAGAAGGTTTTCCATCTGTCTATGGCATGTCGCCAAATGTGGCAACCATGCTTTTCCTTGCCATTTTCTGGCAACCCTAAACCTGCTGTGCGGGGAAGCTGTCTTACTGTGCCTGGACATTTCGTAGCAGTATGATAAAGCCAAAAATCTACAAAATTTTGTGTTGAGAGATACGCATTAAAACGTCTTTGCTCAATATATATTATGTACAATATGTTTGTTTCCTTTAATACAGTGCTTTCCAACCTTTTTAATACTCCTCAAATAATATCACGACATACTGTGAAAGAATGTTTTATGTATTAACATGATTAATTTCTTGTATTTCACATTAGGGATTCAAGTAATAACATATTTCTTTCAAATATTTTTGCATTATAATGCAGAAATGTTCCAGCTTAGCATTTATTTCAGATAGATCTTCTTATACTATTATATAAGCAGGAAATAAATGAAACAAATAGAATGAAAATACCTAATCCATAATCCTTGATGATTGATATTTGACATAGCTTTTATATTGCATCTAGGGCCCACCAACGGCCAAGTGGTAAAGTTGCTGAACTCTGGTAGTTCGTTCCAAGGTTCGAATCCCACAAACATGCTGGCTTCATGGGCGTTTTTGTGGTTTTCCCCATATGCAAGATTATACGAGCCAGTTTCCCTTAGAAACTGCTCCATGAAGGTATCCCTTCCCTTAGGCATATAGCTCTCGAGGCTTTGCCATAATCACATGAACCAAACCTGTATTGCATCTGTGAGCTAAACTATCAGATTTGACTAAATATGATTAAATTTTTATAACATTATGATGTGGAAATCCAGAAGAATAATTATATTCAAAATAATTACTAACTATGAATAAATATACTTATAATAATGATTAAATGACAAGATAAACATTTTTTGTATTCATATAAATATCTGCAATTTTCTTTTGCCACAGTTAGTAGTACATATAGTAGCTTTTTCTTCAATGACATACTTGAGCTTATTTCAATAAACACAGTTCTTTTCATCTAGGGCAGTGGTCAAAAATGCTGTGTGCAATTTCTGATTGATATTTTTTAGTTACGATCTTTTTAAATTCTTGATAATGAGTGTAGCAGAAAAACTGTGGTCACATCCATATATTGTAGCAAATGGTAAAAGAATGTTTATAGATTTTTTTGCCAATGGATGGCAACTCCATTTTTGCAATTGCATAGAATTCAGCTAATGAACATGCTTAAACTCAACTTCAAGGTTACGATCATATTTTAAGTCTAATAACTTATTTTCTTTCACATATATTGAATGCCATGTGACGTGGCATGGATGCAAGTAGATTTTGAACCTAATCAAATTCCTTTGTCAGAGTAGTAGTAATGAAGTTCAAGCATGAATCGGTGTCGGCTATTAGTTCTTTTTTAGGATTACAACATCAACTAAACATAGCATTTCAAAGGAACCATTTTCCCCTGCACTTTTTGTAAAGTTGAATTTTGTTTTTCTAGCCATTAATTTTGTTAGTGCAAGATGATATATTCTCAAGTGATCCTTACATTTTTTGATTATTTCATTTAGGCATTCAGAATCCCAGCTATGTAGAAAATTTTTTGCTACCAGTAACTTAGCTGAGTACAAAACAAAAAATATTCATATCTTTCATCTCATGAAATCTAGACAGAATTCTCCCTCTCTACAGCCAGCAAACATCAGTGTGTAACAAAAAAACGCTGTGTTGTGATCACATTTCATCATATAACATTGAAAAAAAAAAAAAAGGTAATAGAAGTGATCTACTTTTGACCTTATTCACCAATTTTTATATCATTATGTGGATTTTAACTCTAAAGGTAAACTCTTTGACATGTGAGAGCCTCTGTATGAGAAGCTGTGTATTGAACATCAAGATTTTTAGACCAAATTTTGGAAGCCAAACCTCTGACTTTTCCTGTCATTGCAGCTGTACATAAATACAGTGCTGTCTTTAGAGCGTAGAACCCCGGTAAAACTTGTGTGCTGATGCTCCTATGACAACCTCCCGACAGGAATGAAATACAAACAGGTTAGCATGAGGTCCTTCGAGCCTGTGCGTTAAGATGGCCTATGTAATGAAGTTTTACTTGTACAAAATATTCATTGACTACTTTTCAGTGTAGTACTCTTGTAATGTTGTATCAATCAGACTTCTTGGTTAAATTTTTCGGAGCGCATTGGTTGGGAAGCACTGCCTTAGTAGACTCATCACATAAATTGTGATATGGTAGAGAAGTGTCATAGGCAGCTGCAAGCACCATATTTAATGTCCTAAAATAGAACATTTTATTTAAAATTTCAAAAGGGGATAAATGATATTAAAATTCTGTGAAAATTAACAAAATGGAATGTTGTGAGTAAAAACCTTGTTGTTATAAATATTATTTATGGTTTTACTTTACGAATCTAAAATACGTGACGCAAGTTTAACACTTATAAATGTTTCACACTGTGAACGGACTTTTAGATGTTTTAATATATAAATAAAATTATTATTAGCAATATTGCATTTTGTCTTATTTTTAATTGTATAAACCAGGATTTGCTGTATAAGTGTAAAAAAATTAAAATATTTAAATACTCTTAAAAATAAGAATAAAATTATTTTGTAAAAATAGGTTTTATTCTTACTTTACAGTTACTTACTTCCCCTCAGCCCCCATTGTTAGACAATAACAAAAAGCATCTGGGTATGTAATGATTTCATTCCGAGGTCATGAGCTTATGTAGGAACTTCTCTCTTAGAAATTGTGCTAATATGATTGCCGTCTTGCTACAGCGTGACATGTGCAGCACCCATTATATAGACTTTAAAAGCTGGTAATGCTTTTGTCCTGGTAGTGTTTGCTTCTGCTGAGGAACTTATATGATGCCGGTGGCCAAGGAACTGTAACTGTTCTTTCATCCTATAGTCTTTATTTTCATCGCCAAGTGGGCGATGCTTCTGTGCAAGAAGAGCTGCTCATCCTCAATAAAAGAATTTAATTGCTTACCCAAGTGCCATTATTTGGAGTCTGATAAACATGGAATTATCATTACAGAAGAATTATGACAGCAACGACATGATTGACGACGTGGAATACTGTTAAGTATTCTTAAAAGTAGCAATAAAATTATTTCGAAAAAATAGATTTTATATTCCCCCTTCCCCAATGTTAGACTTAAGAACAAAAAGCATTTGGGTATACAGTGACTTCATTTTAAGAGGTCATGAGCTTATGAAGGAACGTCTGTCGCAGAAATTATGCTAATATCAATGCCGTCCTGGCACAGCGCGATAACGCGCAGCACCCATTATATAAATTTTAAAAGCGGGTAATTATTTTGTACTGGTAGCGTTTGCTTCTGCTGAGAAACTTTCGTGTTACCAGCGTCCAAGTTGACTGTAACTGTTGGTTCATCATTTTGCCTTTATTTTCATAGCCAAGGGTGCGATGCTTCTATAAAAGGAGGGCTGCTCATTTTCAATAAAAGCTTACACCTTGCATCTTGTCCTGCGGACACACTCATGCACTTTCTATACTTCCAGTGTTCTTAATATTTCAAGATAGCCGGTATACAGGTTGCTTTCTGCAAGCTACACACGGCAATAGTGGAAAAAGGAAAGGAAATTCAATAAAAGAATTTAATTGCTTATCCAAGTCTCGTTGTTTGGAGTCTGATCAACACGGAACTGTCATTACAGAAGAATGGTGACCGCAAGGACTCATTGACGAGGTGGGAAGCTATGACGCATCAAAGGTTGGAAAGTGGATGAGTAACTACCTCTTGAAGTAAGTAAGGCTTTGGAATGAAAAATTAGTTGTAACTTAAAGAATTTTTGGTAAAACTGCATATTACGGGCCAGTTTGGCGCATTTTCGAAAAGTCGCCAAATCGGTTATTTTCACACGTTTTAGAATATCACTAACTCATCATATCGCCATATTAGATGGTTGCGAATTTGAATGAGTCCTGTAAACATGCAAAAAATTGATCATGTAAACATGCAGAAATATCTAAAACAGAAGTGCAAGCAAAATAACGATAAAGTATTTGAAAGTGTATAACTGTGTATTTTATGGCATCAACAATATTAAAACTTTTCATAATATATACCATTTTTAAAACAGTAGCAAAATGGAGTAAAACATTTTAGCACGAAATTTAAGAAACTGTAATAAGCAGTAAATCAGCAATAAATGACCGGAAAGCATTAATTCATATTTAATCTAAAACTTTAAACAAATGCAGAAGAAAAAAGTGATAAAATTAAAAATTTCGATCTACTGAAACATGAGCAATAGTATAGTAAAAAAAAAACAAAAAGGGGTTAAACAATTTTAACTACGTAATTAATATTTTTACAATGAATTTTTATTTATAATAAATAGTATAAACTTGTTTATATCCACACTAAAATGTAACAATACAATGGAGATGAAATTCAAAATGGCACGCTCATTCAACACCGACTCTACGGCTCATTTCAGCCATGTGCTTAACCACATATAACGGACACACACCTCCATTCACACAAATCTGTGGCATCTTTCATTTCAAGTAATTTCATACTATTTTTACACTTAGGACATTCGTACATATTCGCATTCAAACTATAATTCATGCACCATCTTTCGCCTTTATCTTGCAACCGAATCAAATAAGTAAAATTCACACGTTCAACTCTTTCGACGTCAGTCTTCTTCTTCTTCTACTTCATGAAGCTTGGCTTCCCTTTGGCGCCTTCTGCTCTAACTCAAAAATGGTGTTATTTACTTGCTAATCCACAGGGACGCATTCCCTCCATTGCCGGAGGGAACGTCGGTCCGAAAAAGGCCTTACGCTAATAATACTTATGAGTCCTTTAAGATGTGTTTAATGACAAATTTCCCTATAAAATAGTATCTCCAAGGTTTTTCGTTACAATGATTCAGAAGATCAGCTAAGAGGTCAATATTACTAATTTTCATCTTATTGAGCACAATGTTTCTAGCGCTATCGTACTTTCTACAGTGAATAATTGCATGTTCTGTACTGTCGATCACATAACATGAGTCGCAAAATGGCGAATTCGCTCTACGATACCTGTACAGTAGTTGGTTCGTGTCCAACAATTGCAATCTTGTTCTACTAATTGCTACTTCCATTTTCCTGTCTAAGTTTAATCCTTTGCTCCACCACTCGCTGTGAGTATTACAATAGCTGAATCTGCGGCCGGTATAGGAAGTCTGCCAACAGTCGACTTGCTCATTCTTGATAGTATTTTTGATGAAGCTACACGCATCCTCTGCAGAGAGTTCCCCCAGGTTATCCATATCTCTTCTTCTCGCTACTTTATCCGCTTTTTCATTGAATTCTATACCCTTATGGCCAGGAACCCAGATGACCAAGAGGTGGTGGAAGGCCTTGATCCGCTCGAAAAGCTTAAGAATGAGAGAGTTGGATCTTATATTAACGCAACTCATGGCACTGACTACTGACTTGCTATCCGTCAGGATGGCAACCTTTTCGTTAGGATTCAATTTCTCTAGAAGCTTATAGAGGGTCCAAGCCTTGGCTGAGAAAATGGAGCTTCTGCTGTCCATGCACTGACCGACAATCACTGCGGTACGATCTACAGCCACAATACCTACTCCTGTATCAGACTTGGAAGCATCTGTAGCGTAAATTTTAAAACCTTGACTTGCGTTATCATTAATAAAGGATCGGGAATACTGCTGTATTTCCACATCTGAGAGATTTTTGTTTTGGAACTCATACTCATTTATTTTAATACAACACTTTACTTCTTCAGAAAAATCCTGCTCATTATCAAAAGTAATGCACTTACTGAAATCTAGATCCAGACTACTTAGCTTGTCTTTAATGCACTGACTGATAGGCTTACGAATCTTACCCCACTTATACTTGCAGCATAGCAGGCAACTTTTCAAACTATCCGCAATAGGAGAAGCCCCTGACAGAGCAATATTCTTTATTACAAATTTAATAGCAGCAATACTTCTTCTCGTGTCTAAGGTAAACACCTCTGCTTCAACATATAACAGCGAAAGAGGGGTACTGATTGGCGCCCCGGTGGCTAGTCTTAGGGCATGATTATAAACAATTTCAAACTTTTTCTTATTTTGTTGAGAGGCTGAAATGAGGAGAGAGCTGCCATATTCTATTCTTCCTCTTATTGTAGCATTTGCGATATTAACAAGGTCCATTTTTCTGGCACCCCACCTGGCGCTCGCGATGAATTTAAATGCATTCAGCATTCTTTCTAGCTTCGGGACAATTTTATTAATGTGGAAATTCAAACTCAGTTTACTATCAAACCACATACCCAGAATTTTAACATGATCTTCCGTAGGGATGCTGACACCATCAAGCTTCAAAAAATTCTCTTCACAACACTTTTTCCCGCTGAAAAGGATTGATTTGCTTTTCTCTGGAGAAATGCGTAAGTTCCACTCTTTAGCCCAACTGTGCACTTTAATCAGCGCACGCTGCAAATTATCGACTACCTTCCGGTGCGAGACATCAGCACTATAGAGGAAGATGTCGTCCGCATATACATAGCAATCGACATCCGTCGGGATAATCTCATAAATATCATGTATGAATATGGTGAACAGGACTGGGGACAGAATGCAGCCCTGGGGACACCACTGGCAAGCTCATGGCTTCTTGAAAGAACCCCTCTCCACTTTACTCTGATAGTTCTCTGGTTCAAGAAATTAGCAATCCAGAGGATGCTATTCCCTTTGATGCTAAATTGCATGATTTTGTAGAGTAGGCCATCATGCCAAACTGAGTCGAATGCAGCTTTGAGATCGAGGGCCACCAGCTGAACAATCTTTCTTTGCTTCCTATGATGCAAGATGTTACTGAACAATTTATTAAGCAGTACCAGGCAGCTTCTATTTGGAATAAAGCCGTAATGCATATCTGAGAGTCTTTTGCTTTGCTGAATCCTCGGAAGTAGTCTATTAAGAACCATTCTTTCCATCACTTTAACTAGAATTTACGTTAAGGAGATCAGTCTGTAACTAGAAACCAACGCACTTTCGCCTCCAGGTTTTAGAAACGGGATAACTATAGCTTCTTTCCAGTTCTTAGGAATCTGACTCGAGTTCCATGAGTTGTTACAGGCCTCCAGGAACGCTTGTTTGGAATCATCATCCAAAACTGTAATAGCTTGTTTTGCGAAGTCATCTTGTCCGGGTTCGGAGTTTCTGAGACTCCTGATAGCTTTGTCAAGTTCTGAACCCGAGAACGGATTATTAATACGGCTGCTCTCTTCATCACTAAAGTCCAGAGGAATGAATTTTTGAATTGTGAATCTGGAATAATGCTTAGCAAACATTACACTCTGTTCTTCTGCAGACCACGCGTGGCCTTCCTGGTGCTTTAAGATGTTGTTAGAGAACTGGGTCTGCCTATTTTTATTTTGAATATTTTTTACCATCCTAAATAAATTTTCATCCTTTCTGGTGTATCTGCAAATTTTTTCCCAATACAGTCTTCTCTTGCTTTTAATTACCTTCTTAAGGTAAGCGTTCCATTTCTTGTAAGAGATCCAATAACTTCTTGAAAGATGAGCCTTAGCAAGTCTAAGGCACTTCCTTTTTTGGCCTAGAATGAAGTTGCATTCTGTGTCCCACCAAGGACTGTTTTTGCGTTGAATCACTGTCTTAGTTAGGTTCTCTTTTTTGTAATGCTCAAGATGCGGTTGATATTATCCAGGTTTTTCCCCCCTGTGTCCAAAGACTTGATCCTGTTGCTGCTTTCCGTGGCGAACTTCTTCCAGTCGCGATGAACTATTATTCTCTGATTTCCAGCAGCTGAGGCATTATCACTTCTGAACCCAATTCTTATAGGGTAATGGTCGCTGCTAAAGGGATCAGAAGAAACTTCCCATCTCAATTGTCCATAGAGCTCGGCTGAGCATAAAGCAATGTCAATGCAGGATTCGATTCCTCCAGGACTTACATGGGTGGGTTTTCCAGTGTTTAGAATGCAAAGGTTGTTGACGTTACACCAGTCCAATAACGCTTTACCCCCTGCTGACAGCCTACACGAGCCCCAAGCCGGGTTGTGACAGTTGAAGTCGCCTAAGATAAAAACTTGCCATTCAGGGTAGCCAGTACTTATCACATTCTTTCACATTGATCACTAAGAAATGGGAACAATTTGCTTGGAGATCCACTCTCATAACCTCTCCTCTCGCTATATCGTAACTGCTATTCTGTACAGATAAGCTTGCCCATTCTTTTTTATGGCAACCATCAACCGACCGCCTGGTGAGAGCTCACTCTATCTTTGCGAAAAATAACTTTGCCAGTCAAACAAAAATCATCTAAATTAGAGAGCCAGGTCCCCTAGATAGCTAAAACATTACAGAAAAATACTTTCCTGCTAATGATAAAATTTCTTTTGTTGGAGATGCTTCTTGCATTTCATGAGCAAATCATTAGTCCCATCGAGTTTGATGAGAAAAGAAAACTAAGAAAAGCGGGAAAGAAAATAATAATAATAATAATAATAAAAAGTAATTTATGAATAACACTATAGTGTCTAGCCCTGGCCAGTTTTTTTTGGTTTTGATGAATCCTGTTTACTTTGAATGCCTGCTTCTCGTGTTATAGGCTCGGATTTAGAATGAGGCTTCTTGCCCTTACTTCTTACTAAATCTATTTCCGTCTTATTTACACTTAAGTCCTGATCACTGTCAGACTGAAGTGCTCTTTTCCCGATCTGATTGTTTTTAATACTTTCCGATATCTCGCTGAATTCTGTGTCAAGCTTCTCTTGCAACTTGTTAACCATACTTTCAAACTTTTGGTTCATCCTTGCTAAGATTTTCTCGAAATTCTCAGCCTGCCGTATTAAAGCATTTTGAAAAGACTCCTGCAGAGCAGTTATTATTGGAGTCATGATTTTGACAAAATCTTCTTTTGCAGGACTTGAAACCTGAGTACCCGCCACCTTCGCATACGAAGTTTTATTAGCCACAACCTGTCTTGCTTCTGCTGCGGATACATGATGGTCAGCACTATATTTGAGAATATTACCCTCTTCGATGTATTTGGGGCAGTTTTTTGAGGTAGCTTCATGTGAATTACTGCAAGCACACGTTTAATTTGTTCATTCTGACACTGTGCTCTAGCATGATTCTCACCACATTTGCTGCATCTTATTGACCCTCTGCAGCTTTTGATTCCGTGACCAAATCTTAAGCATTGAGGGCATTGCCTTGGATTATCATAAAATCTAGTGATTCTGTGTCTAGTCAGCCATATTTTAACATGTTCCGGTATATAGTGACCCACAGCTGTGACAAGTACTCTTTCGGATGGCATCTTGGTACTGCCAGAGCTTTTAATCATAAAACGTCTTAAATTTAATACTTCAATATCATTATTATTGTTCAGTTCATTTGCCAGCTCCGAGAGCTCAACTTCTACTGGAATGTCCGATAGTAGAAATTTACTTGTCAGTTCCGTCATGGCAAGAATCGACGAAACCTTGACATTATGCAATTCTGTCAAGTTTAATAATTGCCAAGCACACTCAGCCACTGAGGTTCTTATCAGAATCCTTCCGTCTCTTATAATTTTGATGAAGTCAATTCTTTTTACTAAGGACACTTTGCTAGAAATTTCATCTTTTAGATTCTTAGGATTGTTTATTTTAACATTTTTTTCAATGCCTTTAAGAAAAACTGTGTAATCCCTGACACCTCTCTCATTACAGATTTTTAACAAACGTTCCAACGATATTGGCGGTTTAAACTGAAAGTCTGGACTTAGTCCGTTTTCCGAACTCCAGTCCATGATTCTTCCTTAGTATATACAACTGAACATTAAGTAACTGGAAAAGAATTTTCCTACCTGTATACTTCTTTACAAACACCAAAACCAGGAAAGCGAAATAACAAATACTGAAGTTTACTTAAAATGAATCCCGTGCTTGACCACGTAGCTCTTTCCCGAAGTAAACAAACGCGAGCGGAAGAACTCACCACACAGCTTCCCCACTTCGGTCGAACTTTCTCGACGTCAGTCATTTTGCACACAATTTACTAGCAGCACAGTGAAATGACGAAAATTCAAAAAGCCCACTTAAATAATATAAACTGTAACCTTAAATCCTAACGATTTTCATGACGCCAAGAGGTTACCAGATTTGGCGCGATTTCGCTTCATTTGGCGACTAGCCCGTAATTTGCAGTCTAGCCGAATTTTTTTTAATCGCTTGCTTAGACTGTTTAATTGTTGAAAGAAAATAACAAATTCGAATGAAACAACTTTTGATATAGAACGAGTAAAGCAGAATTGCCTTACATTACAGAAGAGCTTTAAATGAGCCGTTAACAGATACTAGAATGTACACAAATTGAAGAATTATGTGATCTCTCTAACAAGTTAAAAGAAAAAGTTAATTCAGTAAAAGTTTTAGATAAAGAAATTGAGAATCATATAGATTTAAATGAATTAGAACAGGAAGTTATACGTAGCCAATATTATCAGAAAGAAGTCGCCAAATGGCTAGGGAGAGTAGATAGAAATAGTATAAAGTTGTATTCCCGTAAGTGATCGGAGTGTTAATACTTCGCAGAATTTAACCTCCAACAGGTTTGCGAATAGTACGGTGAAATGACCAAGTTAGAAATATCCAAATTTTACGGGGACCATACTACGTGGCTAGACTTTTGGAATGGTTTTGAAACAGCAATACATACTAACGAAGCATTGAAAAAGCTCGAAAAATTCAATTACTTAAAATCTTATTGGTCAGGGAAAACTCTTACTGCGGTTTCAGGAATTTGATTTTACATTAAAAGCAACAGAAGGCACGAATCGACTTCAGAGTTTAACATAAATGAACATTTAGGGTTTTTAAGAAAAGAAGTATCTAGCTCATAGAAAGGTTTCATGGTAAGTAATTGTATCACCTTTTTCATGTGCTATAGTGTGAAAGAAACGCAGCGAGATACTACAGCCATCGGTCGCATTTCGAGATAGTGAAGGAAATGCACAATGTTGTAATGAGCTCGAAGATGGACATCAAAGAATAAATATCGCATTGCTGTCAGGATGCCGTAGCACATCTGCAGTTTACAATTGGAGACATTTTTATAAGAATGCAAAGTATTTTTGATCTTCTGATAACAACACGGTAGTACCGCATTGATTGGATGTGGCAAGTTGGTCAGCCGTCCGTTGCGAAGTCTGTCCTTAACAGCGATCTGTCATCAGTATTGTTTAGAATAGCGTCATATTAAAGCTGAGGGGGATGTAAAATGAAACAATGTTCAGCGACGAATCTCATTTTTGCCTCAATAATGACGATCACCGTTTAAGAGGCTAGGAGTCAAGTGGCTATAAGGCGTATCCTTCTGCTGTTTTAGAATGCGAGAGAACTTTGAAAACATGTCGAAGGAGCGTGGACTGACATATTCCAAACACTCGACCAAGGTCCTTTTTCTTTCAATTTCGAGAAGTATTGCAGCAGTTACTGTCAGCTTTGACAGCTACACAAAACACTGGTTTCTACGTTTTCACAAATCGAATGATTCTTCAATTATAACAGTTTACCCTTGTACACTGTATTATTTTTTCAGTAAACACAGCTTTAATATAAATGTGACTTTGATATCTCTTGTTTTTCATAGCGTTGCATTTTGGATGGCTTGCAATGCTCTTTATTTTCTTTTAGAAACTGTGTTTTCTTCCTCATATGGTTGAGAACATATTTATGTACATGAATCATAATGAATTGCAACTGTCTAGATGTAATCGCGAGGTGAAAAAATTTGAGGCACATTTTCTAGGTCATTCTTCATGTTCGTGAGTGGATGCCAGTTGGGTTCAGCAATGTATCGTCCAAAATGGATGTGCCACTTCTTATCGATGATCCTGCATTAGGCCGTTGAAGTCCTGTGTTTGTATTAGAAAATTAAATCATTCGTTCTGCAGTTGTTTTGATCATCTATGCGTGCAGTTGGATTTAAACTTTCCTTCGTGATGGCACATTTTCTGTATTAGGAAGTGCGTACTGTACGCTCATGCAGCATCATACAAACTATAAACTTTTAGATTTATAACGTAAAATAAAGGTTATTCAGTGAATGAAATGAATGTCGAAAATTAGAATTCAATATTATGCTCCTCAATTAATCACCTTTACCAACTTTAAGATATTAATCACCTTCACCGAAAAATCACCTTTATTAGATTAAAGTTACCTTTATTTGCTGATTTAAACTGCAAATTTACAAAATTTTGTGGTTTCTCAGGGGAAGAAGAAAGAGTTTTGAAAACGGCACATTTTTGGTGCAATTTTGTGAGATTTATTGTCTTTTGACATGCTTACAGTTCCTGTGTTGGAAAATTCTTGCATTGAGGGATTACTCAGTATTTTGTTAAATTCAGTTGTTTTAGATCCATTTTTTTTTCTTTTTATGAATGCGTAAAAAATGATTAAGTCTTTAATCAGATATAGCAGTTTTGTGCGCAAAGATTCGAAAATTTCGAAAAATGTTGAATCAAAAGAAGACGAATTTTCTAAATTTGCGTCAAAAATTTTTTTTATCCCAATTATATAATATTTCATGCTTCTTTTTCTTTTAAATTCTTCTTATGTAACACATTTAGCATGCAGTAACTTTATGTGTAAACCAACAAAAAAAGTACAAATGTAACAGCAAAAAAGCAAAACTGACTCGATGAACCTAATATCGAAAAACTATAATTCCAGCGCTTGTCAATCAGTTTTAACTTTCGACTTCTGTTTGATATATTGAATTACTATTATTTTTATTTTTTTGAGAAGATATCTGAGAATATTGAGTAATGCCTTGAAATCCAGCAAATAATGCAAATTTGAAAAACATGATTTTTAGTTACTTTAGAGGTAAAATAATTTTACAGAGTAAAGAGATTGTGCGAGGTGTTTTGAAAAGAGTTACTTTAAAAATCTTTTCAAAGTCAGTCTTTGTCAAATCAGTTTTGATTAGCATGATCAAAAGCCTTTAAATAATTGCTTTTCGTACATTGAACTTATCAGGTAAAAATGAAGCTACTTTTGTAAGCTGTAGTAGATTGAACTTATCACACATAAATGAAGTATCATGAATGCAACCGCCAGAAATTAAGAATGACGTTTTGCTGCTGGAAAATTTTTGCTCCTAAAACTTTTAGTGAATATACTGAGGTGAACAAGTTCGGATGTGTTAAGTATCTGATGTCAAGAAATTCATCTTCACTTTAAGGAAAAACTATGAGATTATTCTACTACACCGCTAGTTAAGTCATGGGAGAAAGTAAATGGTGCCTGCCAGATGTTGCAATGATAATTTATCAAATTGTGTCCATAAATCGATGCCTTTACAAGTACATATTTGGGTATTAGTTATTAATTAATCTTGAAAGTTTCGTTTAGCGTATGGTAGTAGTATAAAACTCATTATCTAAATGGAGTAAAAGTTAATAACCCTGATAATGTAGAATTACTGTTTTATTAAAAATGTTTGCTCTGATCGTCCTTAAACTCATTTTATAAATCTAATATTATAAGTTTTTATCTTAATTTTCCCAAGAAAGATTAAGATTACTCCAATTGAGAATGTCCTCCATGGTCATTACTAATCGTACATCGTCTGCTGGCTTAAATTTGGGTCAAGAAAAGAACGTTCGATGTGGTACTTCTTTTTAAATAATATCTTTCGGTTACCATCAACTGTGAAATTTTCCATGATTGAAAGCGGTAGATTTTTAATCTGAAATTTCGTTTCCATACTGTCATGCTAAAAGGGCAATTTATAATAATTTTAAACTATTTGATCATTTTACAGACACAGAATATTTTGTTACCTTGATTGTAAGAACATACTTGTAGACATTTTTGCAAGTGTTACCCTCCGTCGACCGGTATGGAAAAGACTGACAATAATTTTATGAAATATGTGAAATTAGGAATTTTTATGAAATAATGTGAATAACTGTGAAATAATTTTAAAAGTCATACATTTACCAGGGAAATCCAAATAAGAACTAAACTGAATATCGTAAATAACAAAACACGCCATTAACAAATGTTAAACTTAACAAAGCAGGAATATGTAATTCAAATAATAAAGAATATTATTTAAAAACCATAAACTGAGAGTACAAGACCATCGAATTTTCTAAATTCACGGTGTTACTTGCTAACTGTTTTTGTTGTTGTTGTCGTGTCCAGGACAAGTGCTAAAGAGAGAATAGAAAAAATCACAGGAAGGAGTAGGGACAGGAAGTCAAATAGGGCCAAAGGCATGAAGCATTGCCCTGGCCACATCCTCGACTCTGTTCGTGAAAAAGAATGTCTGTGGTCCAGTCATTGTCAATTTTGAAGAAGACCGCTGCACCACCAAGACATGCTAAGAGATGCCTGGGGTCTAGCTGTATATTCGAGCAGTGTATACTCTCCGTGTATACTCTGCTGTCATCAGGCATGAACATCATGCTCCTCAGGTGCCCCGTTCTTACCCTCTCGATTTTGCTTGTGACATCTCGGGTACAGTTATCTCGGGTACAGATATTGAAAATTTCGGCTAGGGAATATTTTTTTTTTTGTGGCAGAAAGCCTCCGCTTTGCTACAGCATTGGCATCAGAAAGCGTGGCGGACAGGATGGCAGTTTCGACCGTTCTGGCTTCCTTGGCGAGAGAGTCAGCTTGCTCATGCCCCTTGATGCGCTAGATACAGTAACTGTTTTAAAAAACAATTGTTTATAATACATTAACTGTTTTTAAAAATTCTGAATAACTAGGACAGATTAAAACGCAAACCTAAATCATAACTGCAACTTCAAAAAAGGAAAATTATTACAAATGAAGCAAGCGAGCTGCTATATTGAAGCAGCATATTTCAGCTTAATACAAGACGAATATGTAAATTACGAAATTACTCATTATGCATAGACTCAGTACCATCTAGTACTTAATACTCAGCTACATTAAAATAAATTCTACTGCAGGTTAAAAATCACCGAGTACTTAAAATTCAACATGAGTCTACAGTCTTATTCAAGGCCTTTAACAGAGGCAATATTTAATAGAAGGAAAACGAATTCCAGAATAACCCTCGAAAATCAGTTCCAGACTTCAAAAACTGTTTTCTAGGAGATTTCAATATCTGAGATTAATTGACAATAATCGAAAAATGTCGCAAAGACTCGATAGATATTTCGTGATGTGTCTCCAATTCTGTTATTTTCACAATTAAAACTTCTGTTTATACAGATTACTAATGCTACAAACTAACAAAATAATTTAACGTATAAAAATGTAATAATTAACTAATACAATAGATATAATAACCCACCTGTGAGTAAGACCGCTGAACACTGATAATTAGTATCAATTCAAATCTTGACGAATGGTTTTGCCGTATGGGCGTATGAGGCAGATAAATCTAGCGCTTTTTTTCGTGTTCAATTAAACAAATATTACTATAAAATTATCCATAAGAACTAATTAGGAGTAGATGAAGTCGCAGTGGTAAAATATATATTGATAAAATTAGTGTACATCTTGCACAAAAATAAATAAATAAATAAATAAATAAATAAAAAGGCCAGTTCTATATCTTCTCTTCTACTCGACCGATTGTCGAAATTTAACTTGCGTTTTCCATGTCTCGAAAGAGCGGCTTAGTATATATATTAGATTTATAGTATAAAACATTGTTCTAACATAGGTATTTTAACACAAAATCCGACGTTTTCTGAAATAACACACCAATTTTTTCCGTTTCATTGTACACGAGGGGAAAAAAGGGTCATCGTTCATACTTTCAAATAATTTTAACAAAGTGCGTAAACCGCATTTGGCGTTATTATGGCTTATAACAAATATGCCAAATTTCAAAACACTCCAGTATGTAAATTCAGGTATATCTTAGAAAATTTTGAATAAAAAACTCTAATTTTTTGGAAGTGGGCTTAGAAATACATCTACTTAAAGATGATGGTAAAAATTTATATGTTGTGAATCAAATGTCTTTTAAAGATTTATGAATATTATTTCAAAATACAAATTTAAAAAATAAATCATAAAAAATGGGCGAATTTTACTTGGAATGAACCTAAATTTCGAAATGTGAAAGAATGAATCAAGTTTAATAAAAAAAAGAGATACTAATAAATATATACGAATTCAATTAACATTGAGAAGCTAAAATTTTAAAAACTACTCGTGCGATTTTTGCAAAACGTGGCACTTTGGCATAATTTGAGTCATGGAATCGAAATATGAAAAAAAAATGGGTATGTTATTTCGGAAAAAGTCCGATTTTGTGTCAAAATGCCTATGTTAGCACAATGGTATATATAAATCTAATATATATCCAATTTGCGCTTCCGAGACATGGAAAACACAAGTTAAATTTCGACAATGAGTCCAGTAGAACGGGAGATATAGAACTGTCTCATATTTTTTTTGCGCAAGGTGTACAATTAATATATTAGCGATTGATGCCTATTAATAAAAATATTTATAAATTTCAATATCGTCTGCTTCTTGAGGCATGCACATCCCGAGGTGGACAATCCCCAAGATTAGGAGCAATTCTCTTTAACATGGTGATATCTATCATTGCACTTTGCTTTTTGTGCTTAAGGAGGGAGTTCCTTGTGCAGGTGGAGACAATAACCGTTCTCTTGCCTTAGTCCTACTGCAGGAGTATTCGATACTAGGAAGACATTCCATAGTATATCTGAATTTTGCTTCTAGTACTATAAGGCCGAAGCAGAGGTGAGAATGTTATTACATTGTTGAGTCTCTTGATGATAGGAACAGTTCTTTTCAGGATGTCCATAGTTTGAGTGAAATTTCTGAACGATGCTTGAGGCTCCAGAAACGCAGTCTCGTTCTTTGTCCCTCGCTATGGAATCACGTTGTCTATCTCTTATTGCCTTGATGATTTTCCTCTTGTGCACCGAAGAATGTTCTTTAAAAGTCTCATCTCAGGCAATAAAGGACATCTGTCAGTCATCCAAAGATTGAATCACATGGATAAAAATCATCTATGGATAAATCCGTTATTTCAGTAAACTGCATTCTTATATGCTAGAAAAAACGAGGGAATTTTTGACCTTATCTTGTTGACCCCGTTAATATGAATGAGAAGTGATTCATGGTCATTCGATCAAACCACTTTTATAGTCATATTCAGGTACATTACGAGCCATAATATTTATACTCTTGCGACAGAGGGGAAAAGGGATACAAGAACACCCCTCAAAAACCGGTTATCCGAGCGTGAATGCAGAATTACTTGAGTCTTTAAATATGTTGAGTTTTCACAATCATTAAATACGACAGACATAGAATTCGTCGCACGACCAAATTAAATAAGAAGGGACAATACAAATTAAGAATGTTACTGTGTGTGAAGCTTCGTCGGTCGAAGTTGTCTGGGCACGTCTGGCATAAGTTTTCACACATTTAGTGAAAATTTCCGTTATGATTATCATCTATTTGTTTTCATTAATTATCTGAGCTAGACTCAGACTGTGCAAAGTGATTCTTTCAAGAGGTGCTATTATAGTGCAGCCCTCTAATTGTCGTCGTGCATGCATTTGCGCGTCCATTGTGGTCCACATACATCATAAGAGTTGCTTAACTCTCTTATATCTGCTTTAGCCATATATTAAAAGAAATATCCTCATATTTTTTTTTATGTCCCGATGGCGGGCCCTCAGTCGACTTCGGTTTGACCACAACTAAGGCCAGAAGTAGTAGTCGTTTTATTATGAAGGCCCCTAATAGGCGAGCCACATTTGCCTCCTATGAAGGAATGAAACCACGCCTTCTCTAGAATTCGAAACCGAGCCCTTTGGTATCGCAATCGGCCCCCCTAACCACTATACCGTCTGGGTGGCATATCCTCAAATTATGGAATGTCTTTTTAGCATCAAAATATCTGTAGTTAAGATTACTATGGGCTTTAAGAGAACACTAATAAGGGAAGCGCATATCCATTGTCTCACCGATTTCGCTCAAATTTGGCAAGTTATAGACTATAGATGACTACATTGTAAACGTGTGTGTGTGAATAAGTAAGAAATTTTGCGAATAAAGTTCTAAGAAGCATTCATGTCATTTAAATGCCTCAGCGATTACTGCCATCCGTGCGGTATTATATAAATTAACTCGAATTAAAATAATTAACTCGAAGTCCTTAGGTCGAATACCGCTGCCGCCAGCAAATTTTTTCTCACACCAGTCTTAATATTTTATTTAATTTTGGACCAAAAACATATTAAACAAAAGTATTTTTGAGGGTACTGTGTGAAAAAAGTAATGTTGAAATTTAGGGCAAAAAGCAGTATTAAATTGTTTTTGGGTTGATATGTGTTTTTAAATTATTTTAATTTTCAACATATTTATTAGTATCTTGTAATGAAAACATTCAGAGTGAGTCAAGTAAATGACAGTTTGACACATATTAAATTTTTATTTACAATATATGCTTTCATCGATGTTATTCTTTTGATGTTATTTCATTTTGAAAGAAAATTTATTCATGAAAATATTTTAAGGAATTAGAGTAAAAAAAGATATGCGGTATAGAAAATTTTTGTAAGAAAACAGTTTTTTAGTTTAAAAAAATTATTGTGTTTCTCTATAATGTATGCGACATAAAATATTGGTAAGAGTACATTTAAAAATGACTGTTTATCACATTTTAACTTTCTTCGGAATAAGCCTTGGGAAAAAATTTCAAAGGAGTAGCTTATACTATTAACTTTCATAAGCCTCTTCCGCAAACATCGTCTGTTACATTAAGGCTATTGGCATTTTTCTCCATTACAATATTATACTTCTCTAACACATAATATGAATAAAAATTTTAATTTGATAAACTATAATTTAGTCACTGTATCCGATACTAGTAGTGTATATATATATACTTGTGCACAAACTTATTAAAATGTGTTAAAAATTGCTTTTGGTACTTTCGTAGTGATTTAAGTTATTCCCCTAAAAGTACTTTTCATGAACAGAATGTATTTCAAAATATATAAATATTAAAAGTATCGTTGAGAGCTACGATTCGAATATGTCTCTTTAAAATAATCCCTCCAAATGAGGAGACAGAAATTGAGAATTTATCTCAGTTATTAAAATTACAGTGAGTGTAGAAATTATTCGTACAAAAGCTGTTCCGCGAAAGAAATTATTGTTTTGACTTGCTAATTCTATCGAAACTTCTTAAAGGCAATAACTAATAAAAAAAGTTTTACAAATGCAAGCGAAAAAAAACATGGAAACGATATTGAATCAGCAACAGAAATCTCAAAATTAGGGATTTTTTGGTGCGTAAAAAGTATTTAAACAAATGCAAAATTTCAGTAACGTTTTTAAATTTGTTTAGTCAGTTTTTCGTTGATAACTGACATCATTTATCTTGCGGTTACATAAAATGACCAGGTGTTACTTTGATAAGAAACGTAAAATTTGAATTTGGGTCGTAGAGGGAAAGAATTTCAAAAAGAGTTAATCTTAAAGCTTCGTAAAGGCGATAAAACATACAATAAAACTTCAGTTTTAGTCGCCAGACCTTGTTCAATTGTGTAGTCGATTATTCAAAAATTTTTTTACCACTAGAACAATGTAAAATAGTGCTTCAGAAGGACCATATCAACTCATATCCGTTGACAGCCGATTTCTGGGACGTTCGTTGAAAAACGATCCTATTAAGCTTACAGCAGAATTGAGAAACGAGGGATCCGGCTGTGTTGCGAGATCAAAATTCTTTGTGAGCAGCTGATGTTAAGATTATCTTTCATCAAAAATATGTGAATGAAAGCGCAAAGTTCTGGAAGAATGTTATTTTTTCAGATGAAGTACTAAATACACCTTTTTTTCAAGCCATATTGCATACCAGAGGCCCGAGCATGGGAATCAACGCATATAAGGTATCGCTTCGATACCTTTCCTTTCTTGTCAGGTATGCCTCCGATACCTTCCTCTTTTTAACTTTTAGTATCTCTCTTATATTCATAGTTATACATTCATTTTACCATTTTTATATATCATGTAATATATTTTATTTTTATTACTTATTTCATTGAGGTTGCGACCCTCTTTTTTAGCATCGTCTCTCCCGCCCTCGAGTGACCTCTTAAGAGGTACGCTTCTCGGTTAAGGGTATACGAGACCATAGGTCATCCGACCCTCAGACGGGCGAGGTTTCGAGTATCAGCCGAGACCGCAATACGCGTTCGAAAAATCAGTGCTCTATGTGTCCTGCAATTCACACCAAGTCTCGCAGCTGGCTGTTTTCTTCATCGATCCGTGAGCCGAGTGATTTACTCCTCAGAGTTGTCATTTTTGTTTATATGGATTCCCGAGGGGTTCCATTTGACTTCAACGGGAGGCGAATGATGTGAGGAAACGAAATGCAGAAACGCATCCAAGGATTTTTTGCTACCAACAGTGAAACATGGTGGTGGATGCGTGTTGTTTTAGGGTTGTATGAATGCTTCAGGGGTCGGGGTGATTTAATCATAATTAGTGGCATTATGAACAATCTGCTATATATTAATGTTTTGAAAAATAATTTATTGTCTAGTGCGACAAAAATGGGTTTGGATAGTGAACATGTTTTCATGCATGATAATGACCCAAACTATTACAACCCTAAATATACGGCTTTGGATATTATATAACACACCAAAGTTTATGAAATTACCTCACCAGTCATTCGATCTCAATCCCATTGAGAACTTATGCGTGAAGACAACACGCATTTCTCAAAAATGAACAAAAGAGACGGAGAATAAATTTCTAAGCAATATCTACTACTGCGTCAGTGTTTATTTCACCTATAATTTTTAATACGTGAATTTCTATAAATATTTGAATTTGTTTGATTGCTTTTTTGGGTGCCTATAACTGTAATATTGACTATGCTTTTATTCATCTATATGTTTAATTTTCGGTGTGTCTTTTAAGGTATATTTTTACGCAATTAAATTTATGGTCACATATTTTATATAAAAGGACCTAAAAGAACTTAGATCTAGTAATTCTGATATCAACCCCATTTAAGTTATGAAAATAACTTAAGTGGAACGTTAGCTATTAGAAAAAACGCTCCTGACCAGCTTTGGTGACATTTGCCGATTTCTGGCAGGTGCTTTTCTGGAAGTTTCGTGTGTGTATTTTACTGTATTTTACTGTAAATTTGGCAAGTTATAGACTATAGATGACTACACTGTAAACGTGTGTGTGTGAATGAGTAAGAAATTTTGCGAATAAAGTTCTAAGAAGCATTCATGTCATTTAAATGCCTCAGCGATTACTGCCATCCGTGCGGTATTATATAAAATAATTAACTCGAAGTCCTTAGGTCGAATACCGCTGTATGTTGTATATATATACTGTATGTTGGTATTAATTACAAAATATTCTCAATTTATTTACCCCGTGAATAATATCGCGCTAATTTACGATATTTCTCATGCGCAAAAGAGGATTTTCTTAACATGCATAGTGGTAACTTATTATCTCGCCGGTCAGCTAAGTAGCGTGATTTAGTGACAATTATGGATGACCGCGTCCTTTAAGAATTCCGAAGAAACGATTGGTGACCATTGCTGAAATTTTCGCCAGCTGCTAATTATACAAGAGTATCTTGCTATATACAGTGAGTGCAGAAAATATTCGTACAAGTCAGTGTTATGATCTAAAAATGCCTCTTGATAAAAAGTATGAACTTTTTATCAAGAGGCATTTTTAGATCATAACACTGATTCCACAGTAAGTAATTAAATATGTACAATGAAATATAATTTAAAATTTCCATGAGAAATTTATATGAAAACAAATACATGGATAAATAAGATATTTACAAAACAAAAATAATCATCGTGTGGTGTCAAAAACACTCGTACATTATACATAATGTTGAATATTTTCATAAATATGTTTAAGCAAATATCTTGTAGGATTTCTGTAGGATATTCTTTAGCGTGGATAATGGCTTTGAGTCTCCTTAACTTCTTTTAGGATCTTCTACAATTATACAGAATTTAGGTGAAATTGCAAGACAGCTTTAGTGCCAATATGGACTCCAGATTTTGATGCCATGAATTGCTATTTGAAAGCCTTTCTATCATAAGGAAAACCTAATTACCATCTGTGACTGGGGAAGGGTCCTGGGTTAGAGGATCACGGGATTCATAAAAGACAAGGAAAGTGGCTGTTGAAGGCTCTTTGAAAACAAAATGCTGTGCACAGAGTTTCAGAATGTCTTAACCGGAGCTTGTTCATCGACTTTCCATCCGCAGAAACCTTCATCTTGTAGTTGAACTCCACAGAATCTTATGCTCTTCAGTTGTTTGGCTAACTGCTGCCATTTCTTATTGTTTGAGTTCTTTGCACACTACACGTAATAATGCCTTCAGTTCAAGACATAACTTCGGCGTTCTCAGATGTTAGCATATTTTAGCATCTAAGGCAATATTAACTTATTTGACCAACAAACAGAGACCTCAGAGCCACATTTCTTCTCAGTTCTCATGCATCGTTTTTACTTTTCCATACAGGATCTTCTTTCGATTAAAAATACTGTGAAAATGAAGGCAGATGGACTGTAAAATTACGCATTATGTGCTCATATAGTAATTTACCTTTCATAGGAAATACAGTCAAGAGCCGGATTAATCGAATTGTAGATTAACTAGGTCTTATTTAAAAAACAATTTTTTTGTATGGATCGATGATCGATGAAAAAATTTCTATTACAAGCCGTCAGTGTGAAAAAAAATATCTTCGGTTAGTGCAAAACAGAAAAGAAAAATTTTGAGGATAACAAATGATGTCATAAAAAGGTAAATGGAAGTTATTTTTATCCTCAACAGTCCGTAGTTTAATTATAAGTAATCCGAATATGCAGTAAAACTAGAAAAAAACTGACATTTTCATGTGACTTCGAACTCAATTACATCATTCAATTTCTCTTGTGAATATTCTTTAAGACCTTGTTGTTATTGCTGGTACTCACTTGTCTGACCTATAATCAGCCCAAGCCACGAAATTTCTCATGGCCACGAGCGTAAATTTATGCCTGTCGTTGGCAGCAGCCTTGAGCACCTTACAGGTGACAGTGCGATTTGGCTCAGTTCCGTCCCCAATTTCGACTGACAACACACCGGCGGACGGATCCGAGGGTCTTTCACCCCTCTTCTCTTACCACCAAACTCTCGACAGGACTTTCGGATCACTGAAAATTTAGAGCGCCTCTATGCGGCACGGACATTATACATTTATAAACATCCATGCCTTCTCCGGGATTCAAACCCGGGACCTTTGTATGGAAGTTAGCGACGCTAACCACTACACCGATTGGGCGGCCTTTAAGTCCTTTCTTAGAATAATTTGATCCCGGTATGAGCTGCTAATGATCTGCAGTTTTACCGCTCAGCCACATTTATGTATGTCATACTCTTGCACATTTTTCAGAACTTCTTCTGAAGATAGTATAAATTTCATGCAATAAATTAAGATACAAATAAATAATAAAGTAGGATTCTCCGAAAACTGAAAAAATTGGCGACATTCCGTCTTAAAAATTAATAACAAATCGCACCTGCTAGTTTTGGTCAAAAACTTGATTTTTAAAAGCCTTCATCCTTCATTACGGTCCATTAAAGGTCTTTGTAATCAAAATATGCTAATTCAGTCATCTAATAGCGAGAAATATATGTATTTTACATGAAATACATGAAGTAATTTCGTATGGTTTATATAGTCATGAGAAGTCACAATGATGAGCATAACGCTGCGTAAAGTCTTGATGATCCTGGACACAAGGAACAGTGTCAACAATGATGCATCATCATTTATTCACATCACTATAACAACACATGGCAACATAAACATAAATTGTAATTTACAGACATATTAATTCTCTAGTCGGCGGCAAGTTCAGAGACGACTTCTAGCTCGCTGGCGGAGCTCGAAATCTCTTTTCTCACAGAGTACTGAATCGATCAAGAATACCAGCAAAGAGCCAAAACCCAAAACTCCAAAGAAACAAGGAATTGCAAAAACTAGTTAAAGAAAGGAATGCTACTAGACCTCAGGTTTAGCGGGCCAAGAATCCATCACACAAACAACAATTAATAATGGTTTGGATAATGCCGTCAGATCTCTTACTATTGCCCAAGCACAACTTGACTGAACTAATGACCTATATTTGCTCTCTACACGGATAACTCTATTTGCAGAGCTATCTGCAGGTACAACAAAAGCCTCAATAAAATTCCGCCTTTTAAAAACGCTCAAATATCAATTACTCAGAAAGTGAGAAAACAGAACTTTTAATTTAGCATTTGGAATCTGAACTTTGTATAAGAAACATATAGGACACAACAATAGAACATTTAGTCCTTGATTTTCATTCCAATTACACAACAAATCCATACACAAACAATATCGTTCCAGTCCTTCTCTCAGAAATGTTGAGCTACGTAAAGAAACTCAAGTGCAGAAAGAACCCAGGAATTCATTCCAACTTCTAACCGAATGATCAAGCTATTTTCTCTCAAACTGATGTTCATGCTTACAGATATTTTTCCTATAATCCTAAGATAGCAATTTTTCTTGAACAATGGGAGATGGATACCATAACTCCGACTCTTAAAACTAAGAAATCACCCACGGCGCCTGAATCATGTAGTCCAGTATGTCTTTTAGTATGTCTTTTACCTTTCGTCAGTAAAATCATGTAAGCAGTTATATTTTTCAGAAACGACGATCATCTGAAAACAAATAATATTCTAATACCGTATCAATTTGGACTCTAGAAGAATCTATCCACCTCCAATCAGTCATTCAGAGTGGCTGAAATGGTTTCGGACGTTATGCAACCCGAAGAAGGTCACGGGGAGAGCCTTTTTTCGACGCAGCCAAGCCTTTCGATCATATTTGGCTGGACGTTCTCATCTACAAAATACACAGTCTGTGCTTCTCAGATTGCATTAGCAACATAACCAAATGCTACCTGACTGGTAGACGCTTTGCCATTCACATCTCAGGTACATAATCTAACCCCCGGTCGGTGTATCACAAAGATCCCTATTAGGGCCCACGATATTCAAAATTTATGTGCACCAATCCACAAGGAGCGCCGCACTTGCAACGTTTGCTGATGGTACAGCAATCCTTGTCCAAAGTGCATGATTTAATGCAGTCATTCAACATTTATAAAATCCCATATAAGGGACTGCAGACTTGGTTAAAGAACTGAAAAATTCAAATCAAAATCGACAAAACGGTGGCTATCTTGTTCTCAAAGAAAAAGAAAATTAAAGAGAATCTCAAATTTTACGGAGCTACTCTTCCCTGGGCTAAGCAAGTCCCTTATCTTGGGGTTGATACTCACAAATTGTCTATCACGGATCCCATATATTACATCTATTATCGAGAATGTAAATTGAAGCTCTACTCCTTAACTGTTCGAAATGAAGTTCTGGCTATTGGTAATAAATTACTTATTTATAAATCCATTATGTCCCATGACGTGTTATGCCTATTCAGTCTGGGCTTATTCTTAGAAAACAACTGCAAGCTCCTCAGAAAAAAAAAGTGTACTGAAGCAAATTATAAATTCTCCCTGGTATATTCGGAACAAAAAGATACATGAAAGACTAAAATTTATCCAATTAAAGCTTTATTATTATCAACTAAACGTTTTCACGAAAGCCAGGAGCGACTCAACAATTCTGAATTAAAAATTTGTAACTATGATTGTAGTAACTAACATAAGATCAAAAGGCCAATGGCTATCTTAAAATACCCAAATAATTGTGTGAAACATGCATGTATATCTTGTATTAAGTTACTATCGTGTACTTTTCTGAATTATCCATATATAATGCATTTACGGCACTATTTGACTTGCACCTACCTCATTGCTGATTAGTCACCATTTCGACGGCCGTCTTCTCAAGGAATTTGCGAATTGACGTTTTTTCCTTTTCCTACATTTTACATGCTTATTAAGCTAAATGATAAAAGAAATTCGAAATTTCTAATTGGATTTGATTTGAAGTAGGGCTTAAAGCCCAGAGGCCCAAGGATCTAACGCCGTTTCGATCATCTCATCTCTCAGGGAGTCACAATACAGAACATTCCGCTGCAGGCATATCACTCAGTATCCAATTCTATGTAAAACTGTCTAGAGCTCTTAGTACCAGAAAGGTTTCTCTTCCGAAAAATAATGTGTACTACTATCTAATATGCACTTACTTCCAATGTAGAAACTTTAAACGGATATTTTTCTTGTTCGATAAAAGAAATGCACACTAATTGCACACTTCTGATATGTGATTGCCTACAGTGTTTAGTGAATACTACTGTGCGGTGGCTTGAATTGCTAAACAGAGAGATGCTCGTCTTCATAAATTGGTTTGGAGTTTCAGAATAGATTCCTACAAATGTTGCATTTAATTATAAATTGATTCAATTGTGCCTATTGCTAGTGGTGCACTTGTAGAAGAGGCAATATCGCGGGGAAGGGATTTATTCAATAATATACAAATATTTTTCCTTTTTTGGTCCATTTGAATGTGTAGTGTATATTCTGGCAAACAGTATACCGAATCGTAAACAATGATTCTCATGTTAATCAGTGCAAAGAAATGTTACATATCATTAGCGAATTTGTTTTTATCTCTTTCGAATATAATTAAACAGAATAAAAAACTTAATGTGCATAAAGTGGTGAGCATTGTTGCTACCTGTCACACTTTACAGTGCTGGATGTTTGCCTGCGGGAACCCAATCATCATTTTATACTTAGTTTTAATCTTTATAAAGTTTTAATCTTTATAAATTATCTTTTATTTTTAATTTATATTCTGTAAAGGAAGTAAATTTTCCTCCTTATTTAAGCGGTAATTCTTAAAATTAGAAAGGTGAATTTTATAGAATTGATTAAGAAAGGATTAATATAAAATTTTCGAGTTTAAAGGAAAAAATCTTTTTAGTCTGAAAAAGATTTAAGTCGTACGATGAATAATGAATGAAGAATGGAAATAATGAAGAAAAAAGCTTATTCCCTCCCTTACAATTGAAAATTTATGTTGCTATTTTTTAGTTTATTGCATATATTACTAATAATATCGCTATTAAAATCGAATAAATGATTAAAATCGAAATTATGATACTAGGCCTGTTATAAATCACAAATTACTAACAGTATTAACCTTAGTAATGTGTAGGGTGTTATTAGTGTAACAGCACTTGTTATTTTCATGTATCTATCACAATAGTTTCTTGAAAATGGTGTAACGTTGTAAGAGGTATGTTTTTACTGTTGTAAAATCTCAAATTCAGTCATTTTTGATTTTTGCCATTTTCGTACCGAAGTATAAGCAAATTTAGATGTAGGGATGTAAAAGAAACGTTGGTAGCGTAGATGTAAAAATATTGCCTTTCGTAGATGCTGAAGATGATCCATTATAAAGAGTAACTTGGCAGCCGAAGCAAATTAAGTATTCATTTTTATTTCGGTAAACATTTTGCGCCCACAAACAAACTCGCACACTAGTCGTGCATTTTTAGGAAGATTTACACTTAGGATAGCTTTGCATAAGAAGAGAAGCAGTAAGCAAAAGTCCATCTAGGCCGAAGTGCAGAAATAAAGTAAGTTGAGTTCAGGATGAAATCTTAATTCTGAATCAGTTAGTTTCGGTTCTCAATGCATTTGATTGGTTAATGATTACTGCTGTTGTGTATTACTGCTTCAGCTTGAGCTCCATTTACATCAACAGCGTTGTGTAAGAGTCATATGGCATGGTTAGTCTCGAAGTGACGCAGTGCAGAAAAAGATTACTACTTTTAGAATAGAGAGGGAAAATACTCAAAATAAAATTAAGCATTACGGGGCTATTACTAACTTAAATCATATTTTTATTTTTATTATATATATCTATCTGTATCTCTATTTATATCTTTATCTATCTATCTATCTATATATTTAAGCATAAGTTCTAATTTTTTTCGCACGAAAAATATTAGTGCAATTAGGTAAAATGCTATTAACTTTGACTCCAAAAATAAATAAATTCCTTTAGTGTCGATACACATACATATATACACACACTTTCGAATAAAAGAAGCTCTGTACATAGGCTGCAGAATAACACAACAAAGGAAATGAATATTTTATGTGCAGGAATGGGAACTAATGGAATAATCAGAAGTTTACTGCAAAGCTTTCTTTTGACAGGACAAATGGCTAGAAAGAAACAGAATCTGCCAAGCAACTTTTAGGCAACTAATCAACAATGTGTCGACCAAGTTCCATCGCCAAGTTTCGCCAAATTGAATGTACTTCTTGCACTCTATATACTCTGGGATGGTGAAAAAAAGATGTACTTTGATTTAGGGCAGTAATGAGATGAAGAATTTTTTCTTTCAGAAGATTACCGAAGAATGCAGTTGCATAAAGATTTGTTCTGATGTTCTGAGAATGCATGAAATGTTGTGGTGGACAGAAGCCGAAATCAAGCCACAAAAATGGCATAGCATAAATTCAAGGAAAGTCAGTTTGGGTTGTAATTATAGTTGATGAAGCGCGCTCTGCAAGGACTTCAGTTTAATTGACAATAGTATAAATATTATAAATACACACACATACATAATATATATATAATAGGTGTATTATATTGAAATAACGCTTTAAATTAACTGCAATGTGGTTGGGAAATTAATTTGTGAATTAATTATTTAGATATTGCCTTATTTTAAAGTATACATTTTTATTGTCCGTCTTATGTGCAAAGCATTCTTGAAATAAAAATTTGTTTATCTAAAATTCAACAACTTTGTTCGTGTTCTAGAGCTATGATCTTTAAATTTTATTTTTTAATTTCAGTTTTTCAGACTCTCTTAAAACAAAATAGATGATTTTATGATAACAATTTCTACACTATAAGTACATTTTTTTCTTAAATATAAAATGTAACATTTTTGTATGATACTTGCGAAAATAAAATTGTAGTTAAAATAATCACTATGTCTTTTTTAAATTAATAACGAAAGGTAACATACTTTCACGTATAAAACTCGAAAACAGACTTGAAAAACAGTTTATTGATTTAGGTGACTTTCAAGTCTTTTAACGATGGAACTTAATAAATAGTTTACCACGTTTAAATAAATAATAATAATAATAATAATAATTAAAGCAACCATTTTAGTGACTGGTGTTTCCAGATTGATAAACAATAGTGATTATTAAATTTCTTAGTCTCTATGAAACCATTTAATTACGTATAATCCACGAATTTTGCATGTTAAACTTATCATACCTGGAAACATTAGTGTAACACTTTTATCAATCCAGTAATAGGCAATTCGGAAATATTTGCTTGAAAGCACGCTGTCGTCGAAATCAACAAGGGTAAATACCCAACAGGAATATTCATTCGGAGCCCCACAATGTTGCTCTAATAGCCATGTTGAGCATAGTCCATTCAGCTACGAAGATAGGTTATTTGAGTATGGCAAAGCGCACGAGACCTGTCTGGTTAGGAGAAGGTATGCCTTTATGGAGGACTCTTTAAAGGAAACTGGTTCGTATTCAGGTTACACGTGGAAAAAAATACGGAAACCGACCACGTAGTCAACCCATTCGCGTCGTATTGAACACGGGTTGATTTTCCAGTATTCAGCAATCTAAACCGGCCGGTTATTGATAAAAATAAGCAAAGCAATTAAAAAGGAATTAAAAAAAAAGCAAAGAATCTTAAGAAGCGATGCAAGGAATAATAGGATTCTACTTCGCTTTTCAGTCAAGATAAAAAATGAAGATTGTAAGCTGGCTTCAGAAGCAAAGTTCTCGGTAATGTTGATGATTTTGCAGATTTCCGGATATTTGTTGCCGAATCTGACAGACTTCTAAAAGTATAGAACATTTTGTGCTTAATTTATTAATACTTTACGGTCGTATGTACAGCGAAAGTAAACAAATAATTAATAATTGCTAAAAAAACTGCGGACCGCAAAGGTTTAAAAAGCATCATAAATAATTTGTTAACTGGAATGTTGCTGTGGAAATTTTGAGTAAAATGTTCAATTTTGTATTCACAGTTGTTTTCGTAAAATTATATGCTTTATTTTGAAAAACTTTGTAACTAAAAGTACATGATCAGGGTTCAGTGGCGGCTCGTAATAAGCACTGTGGAACTGCAGCACCCCCTATTTCCACTTAATATTATTTTTAATATTTAATATAATGGGTCGTTTTTTCTTTAATTCTTTCTTTATACTTCTACAATATATAATCCTTAAACTTAATGTCAGTAGCCATCCTCCAGTTTATAAAAAAGGTACGAAAGTCTTTGTATGGAACTGCGGGCTTCGCAGTTCCAGCGGCTTGGTGTTTGGTTGATCTGCGCATGCGCATACAGAACGCAGCACTCGAGCCACTCAGCGAGAAGAGCACTGTCGCTCTTACAACGCCGAAATTCTGGAAACGTGATTACTTTTTACTTCGTGCGTGTGGTATTTTGTTGTTTTTTGCGCATGCGCACTTAGGAAGCAGCGTTCGAGGCCGAGAGGAAGAAGAGCACTGTCGCTCTTACAGTGCCGAATCTGGAGTGCCGTTTGGAGGAGTTTCTTTTTTTTTTTTTTACTCCGCGTGTGCTGTGATTAAAAAATCATGCACCATATTCTTGGTTAGATTATTTTTTCAGCTATTCTATTTGATTCATTTTTTTCGGTTCTTTTATTTTACAGAAAACTTTAACCATGTCCTTGCATCCTCAAGTAATAAATTCTGTGACTGTAAGTGAACTTCAAGAGCTTTCGCTTTCACAGCTGTCTCTCCATGAGAAAAGTACAATTAAGAAAAGAGGTCGTTCAAGAACTGATATTCTAATCTGTCAGCCAGACATAAGAAACAAGAAGAAATATATTCGTAATTTCAATTCTGAATGGTACCAACGGAAAAATTGGCTTTGCGGTTGTCAAGTAAAAAATGCTCTGTTTTGCTTCCCGTACTTGCTGTTTGGAGGTGATGTAACTTGGACAGAAGACGGTTTCAGAAATATAAACAAAATGAAAGGAAACACTGAAAAGCATGAGATGTCAAAGAAGCATGTTGATAATGTAGTTTCACTGCACTTTTAGGAACCGTTAGTATTAAGGAGAAACTTAGTGAGGGATACAGACTTTCAGTCAATGAGCATAACATAAAGGTTAAAAAGAACCGTGAAATTTTGTGCAAAATAATAGACTGTATTTTCTTTTGTGGAAATTTTGAAGCTTCCATACGTGGACATGATGAAAAAGACGATTCAGCAAATCCAAGTGTATTTAGAGGATGAGTAAATTTTACTTCTAAATTAGATTCAGATTTGAAGAATCACTTAAAAACTAGTGCAGTCTTCAAAGGTGTTTCTAAGACCATTCACAACGATATAGTACTTGACTGCCTCTTTCAAACATATCATGAGGAGATAAGGAATGAAATTAGAAAAGCTTGTAGCTTTAATGGCTGATGACATAACAGATATTTCGGAACACACTTGTTCTTAAATTGTCGAATGTATTGAGTTAAAATTTTTTGTGACAGCACCCCCACTAATTTTAGCTACGAGCCGCCACTGCCAGGGTTACTATTTGAGAAACTAAAGCCTATAGCTACACCGCCTCGTCCGCGACCGCCTCATCGCGACCATGAGCGCAAACAAGCATGCGCCATTCGGACCGATTTATTCTCAAAATAGGGTGGAAGGATGGGGACTTTCTTTCCCTCGAGCATATAAATTCTCTTTTGAGAGGTCTTCATGTGACCTTCACTTCGCAGCAAATAATAACGACCCTTTTCGACGAGCTACATGTGTTTTGGCAGAATGCCAGCCAAGGTTGCGTTTGAGACGGCTGAACTATATTTAAACTTTTCATTGCCTTTACTGTCGGACGAAGATAGTGAAAGTTATATTAGTTCAACAGTGCTTCTACAAAAGGGCAGAGCAACTGGCACTTTAATAACAGTTTAAGTTAATTGTAAAGCCAACTGCCGTTTTATGTGAAAGAATGACAGTGTGATTAATAACCACAATAATTTAGGATATTAATATCTTTTCATTGGACAAGCATTTTCATCGTCTATAGGAGGACATGCGCTTATTATACATTTTATTTTATTTATTTTTGAAGTTCTGATTTTTCTCATTTTTCAATCATAGAAAATTTAAAGACTAAAAAGTATAATTGCAGGAGTTAAAAATTAATTTACATATTTAGTAGAATAACATTCAGTACGTCTGATACTTTCTTAATCAGCGGTCAACTTGCAATGCAGTACAGCAAAATTCTGATAAATTGGTACGTTAGCTATTTGTCCTGATTCGTTCGTAGGACTTGAACTGCACAATGCGATAACACAATTTTATATAGTTATCGTATTTTGAACGAAAAACTTACAGAAAGGATATAATGCAGTACAATTAATATCCAATCGAAATTCTGTAAATGCATTTAGTAAAAGACTATAGAAATTCTGTAAATACATTTAGCAACTGGAAACCCGTTAGAAATTAAATAATAAAATATGATCAATTTCATATATGAATCTGTTTATGTTTTGGAAGATATTGTGGGGTTGTTCGGGAAGAATTCTATCTGCTTTCTAATCGTTGCTCTTTGTTCGTATGTAGGAGGGAAGATATCTGGTGAACGTGAAGATTTATTACTTCAGAATTGCAGTGGTTATTGCTTTCCGAAAATTTCCAAAATATGTTTAATTCTTCTGTCGCCTTATGCCAAGTGATATTACCGCTTTATGCTAAGTGAAGTACTGAATTTTTTCCCCTTCCAATGGCGGGCTCTCAGCCGACTTTGGCTTGGCCGCTACTAAGGGCAGAAATGGTGGCCACTTTATTATGGAGGCACTTAACAGGTGACAACCTTTCCCTTCTATGAAGGAACGGACACTAACAACCATGTTCTCATGGGAAAAATTTCGGGTATTATATTTCAACGAAAATATCAATTTTGACCACTATCGAATGTAAGTTAAATATGTTTTTGCGTGATATCTGAATAAGAACAGAAAAAAGGACTCTTCCCACCCTCCAAAAAAATTACAAAACTGATTTAAAATATTTTCTGAAGAGATTTTTTCGTGGCTTCTGTGCGTACGTACGTATGTATGTATGTATGTATGTATCTCGCACAACTCAAAAACGAGTAGCCTCAGAACGTTGAAATTTTGTATATAGGCCTATTTTTGTATATAGGACATGTAGATGTGCACCTCCTATTTTGGTTGCAAATGGCCGCACTAAAAGTATATAAATATATGTATACTTTTATATATGTATACTGTATATATGTATACTGTATATAAATTATATACTTTTAGTGCGGCCATTTGCAACCAAAATATACATACATATATATATCCACTCTGTCACTCGGCTCAGTGAGCTCAGTTTCTTTATTTTTATATGTTTAAATTGTGCCTTTTTTGGTTTAAAAATGATTGAATTATGTTATTCTTATCTAGTTAAGGTTTTTATGCCTTTAGTTAACTTGCATGCAATAACTGTAGAATTATCAACAATTTAACGGTTGTTTAAGAGTGGTTAAGCCTAATTTTTGTTTAACATAGCAGCCACATTTATTTACATTTGAAACTTAGCAGAATAGTGGATTTGTTGCCAATCTAGAGAAACTAGGCTTCGCAACAACAAAGATAACGTCTGCTTTTATTATTGCGAATTACTAAATCATGCTTAAGACATTTTGGAATTATCATTTAAGTTATTAAATTATCTGATATGTTTTTTCAGCATAGCGTCCACAACAAATTAGTCAGTTTCTAAGCCTTCAGTATCTTTTTGCCGAGTGAGACTAAAAGTAAACTTTCAGTTTTATGCACCGAAAAATCTGTCGAATTGCTTGCTTTTGCGTAGAAACTGTAATTTTAATTGTAATTGATTTAACTGTATTTGATATTTTATGGGTTTCTATATCTTTCAATTTTTATCATAGTATTTTGAGTTTTTATGTATTTTTGCCTTGTCGCGAAGTGAGAAATGAATTAATTATATGAAAAATATACCTCTAATAAAGTTCGCGGAAATAAGTTTAAATGAAAGGCAGAAAAAAATACGTATAATTTAATATTTTGCACAACTAAGTCATGTGGTGTACACTTCAGATGTTTTTAAATTTCAAATCAGGAAATGGCTTTGATAAAAAATAATAAGAAATGGTCATATCGCTTCAGAAATGGACGAAAATTTAATTTGAGTTTTCTATTAACAACAAATGCAACGGGCCAATTTTCGCAATGGATGACGTCTTATAGTTGAAGTAGGCCTAACATTTGCAGGTCAAGCGCAGTTAACTTAGAATATTAAATGTGTTATCCTATGTTTTTTGCAATTAAGAATCATTTGAGCCTATTGAGAAGGACATCCAAGATGTTATTGAGGGAGATCTTTCTGTTTAAGAGGAGTAAGTCGAATCTAGTGGGAATACAGTACAGTCAATGCAACTAAATGCTGCCATTGCTAGACCACCCAAAAACGTACCATCTCTTTAGCAAACTTCTCTTTTGATTTGAAGTGAAGAGACTCAAGACAAAGAAATGCGAAACAGAGGAAGCTTCTTGCTCATGTGAGTTCTTAAATGTTTAAATATTGTAAGAAGAAATTGACTATTTAAAACGTGACGCCCCAGTTCAGACTTTATCTCAAACGCTGTCTAAACAACAATACAAATCTTTTTTCTTCCTTCTGCAGATGTTCGGGATGAGAACATCAAAACTCGTGTTATTTCAGCCTTTCTTCTTTCGTACAGTTGGTGGGGAGATATTTGGTTGGGGGAAGAAGATGTTCAGTGATAAAGGTGAGAGCAGTGGTTCTGAACATGTTTTGCTCTATACACTCCTTTCACCATTACTAGACGATCATCGCCTCCTCTTCCTTCCAAAACTAAAATAATACATATACATTTATTTTAGTTAAGATTATTTTTAAAGTGTTTATCAATTAAACAAGAAAAAGTATAGATAATGTTAACAAATATCAAAACTGAAATGATTTAACTTTTTATAGTTATAAACTAAAGCTAAATACTTAACAGTTAAATAAAAGGCTGACCGCTTTACATCCCTGAAACTATGAAATTCCCCATAGGGGAGAATTCTTCTCTGGTTGAGAATCCCTGGGATAGAGGAAATGGTAACACATGTTTTTCTACATGTTAAAACTAGACAATTTTTTTAATGTTTACTGTGTTGAGTGCCACTGCCACTGCTGATGACATTAACGTTACATTTAAATAGTGTCCTAACACAGAAGGTGAACTTTATTGTGATATCATTTCATACAAACTGGTTTCCCCGTCGCATTTTCACTTCAGCATAGAGTCTGAATGGAAAGACAAAATAAGATCCCGCTTACCTACCCCATCGTAAGAAGGTGAAATTGGGTGATTATAAAAAAGCCTAATATGGGAAAGCATGAAGTGGGACATAATGTATTAAAAATATTGAAACAGAAGAAAAATAGAAAATAAGAAAAAGAGAAAACTATGAAATAGCAGAAAAAGAGGAAACTAAGAAACAAAGAAGAAACAAAAGAGAAGAAAAAATGTAATTGATCGAAAGAAAAAGACAACTAAAAAAATGTTAACATTGTTTCCTCTTTCATTCGAAGCTTCTACCTGTGAAAAATGGGTGGATTCTTTTCATTAAGGATGAAAAGGATGAGGAATTATTACATAGCTTTGAAGAATTTGAAGTGCAGAAAAAGTAATTTGTATCATATCACGCTTTAGAAAGAAACGAAATGCTGAAAAATACGTTGTGTGATTTGAAAAATAAAAGACAAATAATACATGTTCAAAGATAGCAGCCAAAAAAAAATAATTTTATTTTTATTGAAACACGTTTTTCTTCACGCAGCTATTTTAGACGTCGCTGTAGTTGTATCTGGATCAAAACTTGGAATAAAAGATATCCAAGTAATGTAAATTTTAATAAAAATTTGGCTGTGAAATAAAATTAGAAATAAAGGTAGATTAAAACTCACTCAGTTGTATAAATAGTTTCATGAAATGTTTACTATATAACGTATTTAGCTTTTTTATTAGCTTGCATATGTTTTAGCAGTAATAATTATTAACAACTTATATCGCAATATAAAGTTCCCAACTTTTCAAATTTCTTACGCAGTTGCTTTTTTCATAAAGTTTGTGAGAAATCGAACATGTCCGTAAATAGATTTCAAGTTCAAAACAAAAAGAAGTTAAAGATTTCAAGTTTTCTTTACAAAATTTCAGAGTTTTTGTTTTCAAATTCATATAAAATTTATGATAAGCAAGAGTTTAAAAAATGATAAAAAAATATATATTTGCGATGATACCTACTTACCATTAGCCGAGTTGCTGTACCGCCTGTCATATGACTATCAGCATTTGTACTCAGTTGGTGGAGGTGCTATTGTCGCTAGGTCCAGCCAAAAATCTCTATGGAATATTAAAATTTGCCGCGGAATTTATAAAGTTAATTCGGAAGGTGGGCGTTTGTGACTTGTGGTTATTCCTGTCAATATTTTGACTGTGCTGAATGAGGATTTTAGCAATGTTTTAGCTGTGTTTACAGAGAATATTTACTCTAGAAGTCAGAGGTAACTTGGGTATAAGACAGTTATTCAGATGCATTTATGCTGAACAATATCAACTGGGTATATTAACATGTACATTGTATGTGCTGTTCACATACTTGCAGAATTCTTGTGTAATATTTGTTTGTCACATTCACAGTAGTCACTTGTGTTAATGACTCATTTACTTAGTTAGTTCACTTATGTAGATGCCTGATAACTGAAATCAGTGTGTAGAGTTGAAAATTTATGTGTTCACTGAAAAACATGTGCGGTTCACTTATACACAGAGCACTATTTTATAACTCCTTGGCAGCTTGTACCGGTTACTGGTACAGAACACTTGAAGATAGGACTAGAAAATATTAAGTTCATTATACCACATCTCAGCCGCTAGATCTTGCTAGCTTTTTGTTAAAGCGCTATTGAAAGAGTGCAAAATCTTGTCAGATACATTTTTCTTTGGATGCCTCAGTCCAATCTTTTCCTTAAATCATTAAATAATTTTTATTGATATTTTTCTTTCATTCAAAATGAGGTGTTAATCTAGAACATTCGTTTAGTTTCAACAGTTCATTTTAAATAATACACATAGTTCTTCTTGAATGTGAAGAATTCATCTTATTTTTTTTACTTAATACTCCAGATTGAAAGACTTAAGACTGTTAAGAAATTGAATTGTTATAACATAAATTTCTTCTTCTTTGTTTATTTTTTTTAAAGTTTTTTTCTTCTAAGCTCTCAAATTTGTTCGTACTAATGAAGCGTTTAGAATCGATTATCCATGCGTTTCATGTAATATAAAAACCATTAAGATCAAGAACTTTCATAAACCATCAGCTTTGAAATGCGTCGTAATATATCATTTAGGGTAATTTAATTATTTCTCTAAAAAGTGTCGCAGACAGGCTTAATAAAGAAAGCAACTTATGTATTAGTTAAAAAAGTAGAATGCATTGGTTTATTAACGTTTAGGAAATTTATTTTTGATAAAATTATTTCAAAATCATTTAAGTTTTTAGAAATCTTGAAGTTACGATGCGTCAATGCGTTTCCACAAAAAGCATTTTCTTTCAAATGACTGAAAAAAAAGTTAATTGCATTCCTTCAAATATGTAAGTATGTTTGGAAAAAAAATACAACGAACATAAATGAAGTAGCTCGTCTTTCAAATAGTTAGTTCTTCGTCATATTTTTGGAAGCGCCACAAAACAGCGCAGCAAACAAATTACATTTATGGAAAGAAAAAAAAAGTTAAAGGTTGCATACTTTATTTTGTAAAAACCTTCAGCCAGTTAAAAAATTATTATTTTTTACCCAGAGAACTTAGGCGATATTCAAGTCAAGTTTTTTTTCTTTAACAGTTTTTTATTCTTTTGCTCTAATTATACGAGACTTGGGATTTTGTTTGGAACATAGCCAAAATCAAATTACATTTTATTTAAAAGTAGGTACATAAAGAGTTGTCGATTTCCATTAATTGTTTCTCTCTAAATGCAGAATTTAATTACCTTTAACAATTTTTTGAGCAAAGTTGTAGGTGGTGGTATGAAGTATTGTTACACTGCTGTGAGAAAATTAGAAATCATTACGTATAAATATATACAAAGAATATGTAAGGCATTAAAATCCTATTGTACATCTTAAATAATTACTAAATTAATTAGCTCTTCCGTTAACTGAATAATACGATTCAGACTGCCTTAATTTAATTCATTTACATTACTTTTTTTACGGAAGTTGATTTTGAAATTTCGAAATCTAGCATCGTAGTACATGGCAGCTTTACGTATAAATGCAAGCTAAACGTCCTTTTCAATGTAAAATAAGAAAATAATTTTTCCTTCTTTTAAACTGGCTTTGCGTAGGTTTCAAATTATTATTATTACTAGTACTTTCAGTATTGAATTAGTTTTTCAGTATTCACTGCAAGAATAGCAAAACTTGCAGCTTTATGTATTCTAAATTGTTTTTCCTATGTATAACAGGCTGTTCTGTTGTAAAAGCTGAGTATAGGGTTATCTCTATACTCAGTTATAATCTGTTAACAAAGACAGCTAGAGTTATGCAAATACTGATACAGCTAACGCCCACGCTCTGAGACTAATGACAGTATCTCTAATGGAAAAAAATCTGATGTGGACACCACGTGACTTCCTTGTGCGGATTATTAGATTATACATATTTCTGATGCATTTCATTTAAACTTATTTCCTCAAATTTCATTATAGAAATATTTCTCGTTCAACTAATTCAATTCTCAGTTCGTGTCAAGGCAAAAATACATAAAAGCTCAAAAAATCTTTATTAAAAATTGCAAAATATAGAAAAACATAAAACAACGAATACAGTTTAAACAGTTAAAAACAGTTTTTGCAATTAAAATCAGAATTTCTATGCAAAAAGAAGCATTTCGGCCATTGGGCAAAGAGGCAGATTTTTTGGTGCACAAAACTGAAAGTTTACTTTTGATCTTGGCAGAAAGCCGCTGAAGGTGCAGAAACTGGCGTAGTTCAAATGTAAACAAATGGCAGATCCTTTAGGATTAGTCGAACTTAAATAACTTTTAAATTATTGATGATTCTGCAACTATTGCCTGCAGATTAACTAAAGACATAAAAAGCTTAATCGGAACATAAAAACAACATAATTCAATCACTTTTAATCCTTGATTTTTTAAAACCAAAAATGAACAATTTACCAACATGTAAGAATAAAAAAATAAGCTCACCGAGCCGAGTAACAGAGTGGGGATATTTGAATCAAATATATACGATTTGAATCAAAATCAAAAAGGAAGATTAATAACTATATGTTATGGCAGCTCTATCTTCTAAATTTCAATGTTCTGAGGCTACTTGTTTTAGAGTTATGCGAGATACGTACATACATACGTACAAACGTCACGAAATAATCTCTTCTGCATCTATTTTAAATTTATTTTTCAATCCCTTTTGGTAAATAGAGTCCTTTATTCTTCAGTCCGTATGTACAGATATCTCGTATCAAAAACGTCTTTTAAGTGGATTCCAGAGAGGTCAAAATGGACATTTTCGTTGAAATATGATACCTGAAATTTTCCCGGTTACAATTTTTCCTTTACCTTGTACAAGGAAGTAAAAAATTCAGTGTTGGCAATACTCCTTTATAAAATGCGTAAGACATGGAAAATTTATAAATCTGAAATTATTGCTATATTATTAGAAAAGAATACTTTGCATAAATAAGCTATGCTTAAATTAATGAGCACTAAAGAATTATAAGCGATAACTTTCGGAATTTTAGTACCGATATGGTATTTATTAGTCTAAAGGGATTTGAATCCCGAAGGACTATTACTTTCGTTTTGGCATTTTGCGTCGTTTCACTTTTCTATTTACTGCTTATTTTATTTATTTATTTATTTTTTTCGTAGCTTTCTCTTCAAAAATCGTCTGCGTTGCACGGGAAAATAAAAAGGAATTTTAATTACAATTCTAAATAAATAGCCAAATAAATATGAAATTCGTAACAATATTCTCTAAAACTTTAACGAATTTTTCATTAACAAACTCAAAGATTTCAAAGCCAGCAATACCAACGTTGTACAGAAAAACATTTTTATCTCCAGCGCGTGAGAGTGTGTACCGAAATTTCTAAAGATATACTCAATTTAAAATTAGTTTGCGATATTGCTCTTGAACTGAATTTTATGGTTTAAGTGCGAAGAACATGGTATTTAATAAATAAAGGTAACACACAAAATGTTAAATAAACGCCCCTTTGGACGTAATTAAAATCTGAAAACTTTCAGATTTTTTTATTATTTTCAATTTATTAGTTATGTTCGTTCATTATGAAATAAATTGCAAAATGTACTGTTATGTGCGTTCTGTCCGAAATCACTATAAAACAATAGGATTTTACAAAACTATGTTCTCTTTGAGCCATCATAGCAATGTCGCAATGTGGACAATGACTTGCACGGATTTTTGACAACTTTTTCCTCCAGAAGCACTGTCACGTCATTGTTATTGCATCTGCGTACAGCAAATGGCAGAAAACGAGTTCCGGAAAATTGGAATTATTTTCAAAAAATGCATTTACTTACTAATTTAGTAATATTTTTTTCACTTTCTAACATTTTATAAATTACCGATTCCTAAATTATTCCATCCCGTATCTGCCACAGGTTTCAAAAATCCTGATGGAGATATGACATGATTTTTTGTACTACTTATTAACTCATTTTATGCTGTAATTCATTCAAACCTATTTCCTCGAATTATTCTTAACCGATCTCTTACAGCAAGTTGAAAATGACATTAAAAATCGCAAATTTTGAAATTAAATATCCCGGTCAATTTTTGTAAGGAAGTCAAACTTCTTGTATTTTATTTTTCCATAATGGGTATAAAACATTTTCATTTATAAGTATAGGAAACGGGAGACCGCATTAAAAGTTTGATTTCGTTATTTGTCAAAAATGAATTTATTTTCAAATTTGACATTGCTAAAACATGAATATTTTTGTCATTTAAAACACTTCTGTAATAAGAAGTATAGATGACTACCACCAAAGGCTGCGAAAATAAAGGCCCAATAAGGACTTTTAAGTCGAATAAGGGTGTGTGTATATATATATATATATATAAGGGTGTATATATATATTAGTTGCTATCGTATATATATATATATATATGATGATGATTTAATGCGTAGGAGGAATCCGGGTATTTAAAAAGCTGGCAATCGTGATAGCAGAGTGGCAAAGACAAAAAAGAGATATTTGTACCAAACCAAGTTCAGCCAATTATCATCTTTATTTCTAGTCACATTAAATTGATTCCTTGTAGATAATATACTCTTAAATCATAAACAATTACGATTATTTCTTATATACACAGGTTAACGAGAGCGATATCCTTTTAGACGAATAAGCAGAGCATAGAAGATCCGTTAGCAGAGGAGTAAACTAAGGAAAGGAATGAAGAAGTACACAGTCCAGTCACATTAATGTGACCACCACGTTTTCCATGTCAGAGTTAAATAACCAATCACAGAAGGCAGGTGGCAGCACAGTGCAGTTGAGCGTATATAAAGGGTGTGTGAGGGCTTCGGAAAACATTTCAATCGTTGGCGTAATGCAGAAACGAAGCGATTTATCCGACTTCCAAAAGGGCATGATCATTGGCTTTCGGGCCAAGGGTGGAAGCATTTCCGAAACGGCTGAGTTTGTGAACTGTTCGCGTGCCGCCGTGTGAAAAGTGTACCGTGCATGGCAAAATGGGACTGTCCAAAATCAGCGACGTGGCAAATGTGGTGCACCACGGGCCATAGATGACAGAGGCGAACGACGGTTGCGGAGATGCGTTCGGGCAGATAGACGGGCTACCGTTGAGCAACTGACCACCAAAATGAACCAAGGGGCTACCAAAAGTGTCTCCCAAAGTACTATTCAGCGAACATTGCTGCGTCTGGGCCTCCGAAGCAGACGCCTGGTTCGTGCACCTATGCTGACTGCTGTTCATCGACGGCGAAGGCTAGAATTTGCACGCCAGTACAGCAGCTGGACGTCCACTGAATGGCGACAGGTTGCGTTTTCGGATGAATCGCGTTTTATGCTCCATCGGACAGATGGACGTTGGCGTATAAGGCGTGAAACCTCTGAAAGGAACCACCCTGCAACCATTGCCGGAACGGTCCAAGCTGGAGGCGGGAGCATTATGGTCTGGGGAATGTTTTCCTGGCATTATGAATTTTCTGGCATTTGAATAAAATTATGAATTTTCGCTGACGTTAATCTTCTTTTGGAACCTCATTGGTTATATTCATTCCCTTGTTAAGAAGAATTATAACATTATCTCTTATTTCCCCCTTTATTTATTTTTGGATGCTTTTCTTCTTTTGTAATACTTGAACTTGCATTAAAAACTCAAGATTATCTCTTCATCTGGCTTTTTTAATTACGATATCCTTACGAATCGTCGACACGTTAACAGTATTGAAAACATCATGAATGCATGGTACATCAGGAACCGATGACACCTAACACAATCAAGAAACAAACGTATGCATTTATCCATTATCGTTTAAGATTACAATGCTGTAAAAACAGTACTATTGAATTTTATATCTCTAGACTGAAATTTTAATTCACCTTTATATATTCAAGAAGGTTTTGCAGACAACCGATCATTACAATCTCAATGGAACAACAATTTACATTAATCTAAATATATGCTCGTTATTTCCCGAAAAACCATTATCATATCTGAGAGTTAAATTAAACTAATATTAAAAAAAATTTCCGCACAATATTACTTTAATTTCTGCTTTAAATACGAAGTACCAGGCTAATGAAAGAGAAACAGAACAAGGCCAGCCAAAGTTTAGAAGCTTACTTGAATGAAATATGATTTCCATACCCTTAAAAGTAATCCATTTCTGCATTTATGTAACTATATTAGCTTTGGTATTACCGAACAAAATGGCATTTTCTGCAATTCAGCATGAATCTTCCTTCAAGGCGAAATGACGATCCTTCACTTCCGATTTCAGACTTCGAAATAATAAAATATGTCCTGATGTTAAATCTAACGAACAAGGAATGAAAATAGCTATGAGTTTTACTTCTGCCAAGAATTGTTACATTCTTATGCCAATATAATTTAAAGCTCTCTCATGGTAAACTAACTAAATCATGTCTTTGCAGAGGAAGTCTTTCTCGATAAATATATCTTGTCAGTGTCCTGAAACATCGAAATACAACTCCTCGAAATGAAATCTTTCATTTCGAGACCTATTGCTTCGTCTCACTGTCGCAGCTATAAATTAAATGCATTGTTATGACCTAAGAAACTCTACAGAGAACATGCATGTTGATTCGCGAACATTATCTATTTCATATCTTGTAAAATTTGAATGAATTTTGGATTAGCAAACACAACGATTTCAAAGCGAGCAATGGCAACACTGTACCAAAAAAACATTTTTATCTCTAGCGCGAGAGACTGTGTATCGAAAATTCTAAAGATATGTTCTTTTTAAATATTTTGTGATATTACTGTTGAATTAAATTTTCATTGCTTAAGGGCGAAGAACATGATATTTAATAAATAAAGGTAACAAATAAAACATTAAAGAACGGCCGTTTGCACGTAATATAAAACTTACAGCTTTCAAATTTATTTTTTAAATCAGCCTAGTAAAAACTGAAATCATGTTCCTGAGATTTACTATAAGTTTGTAGAGACATTAGGTTTTTTCGAAGCAGGAGTCATGAAAAATATGCAAGGCCTTCGCCGGGAATCGAACCACGGACCTCTGAAATACCGGCTCAGTGTGCTGACCATTACACCACGAAGGCACGCTAAAAATGTGGGAGATATACCTTATAAGTTTAGCTAAAATGCAAAAGAATATACATATTTCTTTCACAAAACACCACTGCACACATTTGTTTTAATTTATTTAAAAATTTCCTTTTAGGTAAAATCATAGATTATGATTTTTATATAAAGTTTCGTATGCATCATGGAGAGTGAGCACCACTGTCCTTTCTGAGATTTCACTATAAATTATTAAAAAAAACTAATTAAAAATGGGCTTGCTAGGTTGCAAAGAGCAAAAACTGCAGATCTGTGATTTTTTTTTGATGGAGTGCCGATCACGTGATCCAACTCATCAGTACGATACCCATAATTTTTTAAATATTTGAAACGAGTTTCATGCATGAGAAGCTTTCTTCATCACAAGCTGAAAAATGTTTTAGGTTTTTAGAGTTAACACGGCGCTTGTCTTTTTTGTTACATTGTACCAGCTATTTTCTTTAAATGATAATGAGTTTTCCTTCAGAAATCTTAGCAATAAAGACAGCCCTCAAGACAAGATAATATGGCGATGCATTGCGGTAGTCACTAAACTGTTTACATATCCCTTATAATAGTTGAATGGGAAGTCTGTGAGAAAAAAAAAATGGATAGGCAAAAGAATTAGAGGTGAATCAGGCCTTCATGCCTTACAGAAGATCTCGTTTTGCCATGCGCTTCAGTCATGACAGAAAAATGCTTCTTAGAAGTCTTTAAATGAATGTCTATCCGAGGGATTCTAAAATCCGTCATATACTACCTTTTGCCTTCATATACAAAATAATATATATTTAAGCAAACTCTGAACATAGATCGAGCTCTAATAGCATTTAATTGGTTTAAATATTTAATCAGATCGTGATTCCAAACTAATTTTAGTGAATATGTTAAATTACCTTGCAAAAATTCAGCTATCTAGAATATTTTAAATTAAATTATAACCAATTATAAAATAAGCCTGACCGTTTCAATCTATTCTGATTACGTATACAATTAATGTTCACTTAAAACAAACACAAAACGTTATTTCAAAATATAATTTTTTTTCCAGCTGTTGCTGAAAATTGTCGTTAATCAGCGATATTAGATAAAAACAAAAATAAAGATCTATGAAGTCCATTAATAATGAGAAATACATCGGAAATTTAATTGGAATTCTCATTTTACATCCTTAAACTCACATATCGATTACTTATTTTCATTTAATCATGCGATGGTATTTAAATGCCAGTTTAAATTTTGACAGTTACTTTGATGTAAATGTTTTTCTCTTTCAAGTAACATAGCGGTGTCAGAGAATAAATATTTATTTATTCAGATTTTAAAATTTTGACAGGACATTGTAAGGTATATTTTAATTTTATAACGGTCATTTTAATTTTAAAGCTCTTTTCTATCAATTCTTGTTTCCACTTACAATTCCCTACCAGAATGAGTTTTTAGAATCGTGTTGAATGCAAATAAGTTAGAAAAAGTATTGAAGGAAGGTTCAACTTACTTCAGTAGAGAGGGCTAGAAATCCTTAGTAGCGCGTTTGCCTTCGGGTTAAGTCATACTTGAAGCTGTTAAGCTAGGCCGTATTGTTACGTGCGTTTTGATATTCGCCGACTATTTTAATTTAAGGGCCAACTACGTTAGATAATTGTGTTTAGCTTTGACTAAGTCTCGTTTAGTTAATTATTCATTTCTTATTCGGAGTTAAAGCCCGAGTAGAGGGTCTGTAAGCCCGAGTAAGGGGTTCTGTAAGGGGCTGACTATGATTCTTATTTAAGTGAGTAAAAGGGTATTTTAACCCTTCTCGAGTCTACATCTTTACTTGCTTGAACTCAACGATAAGTCGCTACAGAGTTTACTAGGTTCCTAGAAGTTCAGAGTAAACAGAAAGAGTGAGAAACCCTACAACAGTATTAAAACTGTACACAAATGGGGCGTTTGGGAACTTTCATTTAAAAGCTGCCAAGTAACTAACTTTACAATTTTTAAACAAAAATTATGCCAGAAAACAAACTGTCATGAAAATAAAAAACTTAACAGTGGCGCAACAGCTTTTTGAATAGGCCATGACCTGCAGTGCCCGGGAAATCTGCGTTCCTGAGCGTGGGCGCCGAGGTGCATGAGCATATGCCCTGGATAAGTGGCCAGTTTATCTCAGCACCCCCCGGTGTTTGGTCCCCAAGCGAACTTGGTATTCATTTTATCGACCCAATCAAAGAATGAAAGGCTGAGTCGACCTTAGCCAGCCCGAGGATCGAGCCCCGGACCTGTGGTGCGGCTGCGCCAACGGGCCTCAAATTGTGAAAATACTTGTTAGATATTTATCTTGCTCAGATTTCAGTTACATAGCCTGAGAGGACGCAAAAATTATGCATTTTCAATAATGCAAAAACAAAATAACTACAGAAAAATGAGCATAAACAAGTATGAAGAATTTGAGATAGATAAACATAAATAGAAAAGGCAAAAAAAATCCTCTTTTACAAGCTGGGGTCATAAAAAATAGGTAAAAAGATGTTGTTGAATTCGGAGAAAACCATTAATAAAACAGAGAGCATGGAGAAGAGCATTATGGATAATTCAGTGATCACGCAGAACCATAAAGAAAGCTTAAAATATTTGAAACTTAGTACTCTCGAAAGAAAGGTGCAGTCCTTAAAGTAATCTTTTTTTCTCCCTAGGTATATATAGGAAGTTTTAACAGTATTACAACAGAAGTTATTTTTATACTTATCAGTACTTTCTGAAGAAAAAGGAAAAGATGCAATTTCTTTCAAAAAGTATAGATATTTTTACATTAAATACGACAGCTTGTTTATATATATATTAGATGTTAGAAAATTTTTTATCTCTGATTATTTGAGTGGAACTCATTTTTGAAGAAAATACCACTGAATTCTAGTGAGTGTTTTAGAAAATGTTTAAATATATTTGGGATAAGATAAGAAATAAACAATTAATAAATTATTACTAAAAATGCTTCTTCTTCTACACTTTTGTGTTGTTCGTTGGCCCTTCATAATGTTCTTCTTCGTAAATGTTTTAGTCCGACAATTGTCGTCACAAGTGTATCAATCCATGCGCATCGTTCCATATGTTGTATGGTTCTTTAATACGCTGCTCAGTTTGCTCAGGTAAAGAAATATATGATGCCATTTGAAAGTTACGAAATGTTTTGACTATAACCTACCTGTTAGAGCTCTTTGTTTAAAATGATCACATCTCGAGCGCATACCTTCAAATAGCAAGATCTAAGATTTCATTTCAGTTACTTGAGCAGATAGGCTGCTAGGAATTCATAAAACGGGAACGTTTCTTGATGACCACCCTGTATATGTAAATTATTATGAAACTAAATTATTTGAAATAGTAAGCTTCCCCGTTTGGTTCCGCTACGTTGAAGATACCTTTGCTTTGTTCGATGGTAACAAAGAAGATTTAAATAAGTTTTCTGACTAATATATTCCGTTAATCCTGCTATTCGGTCTACTTTCGAAGTTGAGACATCCAAGTCTGCTCCTTTTCTCAACATCTTGGTCACATGAAATACATCAAATTTCAGTACTACTGTATACTGTGGTGATAAAAGTTAGCCTCCTTTTGTTCTTTCGTTTTCTGACACTCCAAGCTTGTTCCTCGAAGTCAGCTCTTGGTCAAGAAATAAACTATTTAAAAACTGCTGCTATATTGTCAAAGCTTTTCCACTTAGCAATATTTGAAGAGCAGTTAAAAAAATCCTCATCTCAACACAAAAAAAAGTATTCTTTTGCTTTAGAAGGCTAAAACAATTCTGCAGTCATTCCTTTCTTTTCCTTTATTAGCTATAAAATGACACGCATTTTGCAGAAGGTTAACTTTCATGTCGTTTTTTCTACCATCAATAATATTCGCAAGTCCAACTTAGAGATCCCTTTCTGGGTATGAACTCCTGGGGTATATGCACTATTCTCTGCCAATGTGTATTAAAACTGTTGCGTGTGTAGAGGTTCGTAATAGATTGAATGCGCACAGGTCCTATAATCGCATGATAAAATTTATTTTATCAAAAGAAGCACTTCAGAGTTCTGGAACGTTCCGCAGAAATACTCGTACAGGTGTTCACGGTATAACAGAATACAATTAGTAGATACACTTCAAACTACTAAGAGCGTTAAACATAATGCAATGCAAAGCGCATCTAAAAGGCTCAATACTCCGAAGTTGCTCTGAACTAACTACTCACAACTAAGAAACTGATGCTCTTTCTGGTCTTATATCGTTTTAACTCGGCCGCCAAGATATTTCTAGTACTTTGTGCTTCTCGAAATTACTGCAAGACATATGAGGGCCGAATGCGGTGCAGTAACACACATCATCAATTAGAATTATTCAATTACAATATCCATTACAGTTATACAGGGACCAGACCAAAATGTCGACAAATTGTCGTCAAATTTGGTGATTTTTGGCTATTTCTCGCCTAATTTGGTAATTAAAAATTAGTCGCCAAAACCATTGCCAGCTTGGCGATATCCCGAAAAAATAGCATGTTAGCCAGTTATAAAATGTTAAATAGACTTACTCTTGTATTCTTATTTTTCTGGAAGAGCATCGTTTCTGTCAGCTTTTCATGTTACATTATACAGTAAAATACAACTATTTCACATATAATTGCACTAAAATCATTTACCTGTGCACAAAATTCGTAACAATATTCATTGATCAGACTAACAGAGCCTTAAAACTTCACACAAACGAACATAAAGCATATATTGGGGAAAAGGAAACGTAGAAATCTTCTGTTGTTCAACATTGTTGGAGAAAAAGTGATATTTTCCATTTATGTTTCTGCAGCCAAACTTATTCAAAAAACATCTTGCGTTGGCGAAGCAGATTTTGTAGAGGCGTTTCACATTCATAAAAATCTTTCAGTTCTGCTTAGTGATTCAAATTCCAGTTCAAACTTACCCTCAACTTTTATAGAAATTATTTCGAAATTCGCTTCATTTTTCATGAATAAATGGCGATAGCTGTTACGTTTGATAGACGTTAGACGGTGCAAACTGTAATGGAAAGAATAGAGTGCGAGTTTTCTTACACATCGTTATTTCTAGTGTGAAGGCGCACGCCAACGTACAGTCATCAGGAAACGACGGACATACATTTTATGTATGGTCTTGCTAATGGGAATGCTCTGGAAGCCGAAAGACTGTGCAGGAAGCTTTTCTCGAGAAGACATGTGCCAAACCGAAAAATGTTCGAGCGACTGCATCGGTGTCTGTGTGAAACGGGATTATTTGTCAGCGGCATGCATGATACAGGGCATGGCAGGTGTGTGCGGAGGCCACAAGTTGTAGAGGGCATTCTGCAAACAGTGGAAGATCGTCCGGATTTTAGCACGCGAGAGGTTCCTCGCGTCATGTCATTCTGCTGAGAGCTTTGGTACCTGACTGTCGCATCATATCTTGCTCCGTAAATATTTTCTACGCTTTCTACTGAATTCTCTCGAGCAACTATGGCTAGCAAGCAGCTTCTCGATAAACTACTATCCTGGCTTACGATGCGATACAAGGACTGTGAACCCACAAGTGAAGAAGTTAGACAAATCACCATGAGTGCTAAGAAGAAATTCGGAAATGATGAAAAGGCTTACTTGAACTCTGACTTTCAGAAAATGATTATCGATGGCTTGGACACATGCATGGGAAGTGAAAAAAAGAAAACGGAAAAATAAATCAAATGATAGAACCACCAAATAAACGAAGAAAATTTTGCCAAATTTAATGCAAGGCATTGAAGAAGTGCAGAAAAGCGCTGATTCTGCTGAAACTAGTTAGGATTGCTGAATCCTACGTAAAACCTTCAAATTGAAAGAAAACGATAAACGCAAATGAGAAGTCTCACGGAGCAGTAGATTTAGTACCCTACCTAACTAATAATATCAGTAAAATTCAGTCGTTTTAACTCAAGAAAATTGAAATTGGCTGGAATTGGATACAACTATCAGAAATGTTTACACAGAAGCATACGAATCTCAGCTGCGACGCAATTTCATATTTATGTTTCGAAAGAAAATACAGAAGATTACAGAATAATTACTCAGACGCTAAATCAACTGAAGATCAGCTTTCACACATAAATTCTCGAACAAGAACGCACAGTTAAAGCTGTCCTAAACATATTCCGGAAATAATCCCAGAAAATGCTATCTTTGAAAATCTGGCTGAAAGCTAATTCTCAGTACGAAAAGTCAAGCAGTTTACCAGAAAATTAGAAGAAACTTATCAGAAGCTCTCAATTCACTTTATCGAACTCGACAACAGTCCCGAAGGCAATGCTATATTTTTAGTAAACAACATCTTCAGCTTTAACGGCAAGATAGAAAAATACATAAAAACAGGAAGATGCCCCATGCAGTGCTTCAAATGCCAGAGGTATGAGCATACTCAACACAGATGCTGTCACAAAGTCAGATGTAAATGAGGCAAAGATCACCGAACTAATGAATGCACCATCAAGGAAAAAAAATACTCCCAAAATGCGTTTACTGCCAACAAAACCATGTAAGTTCATACACTGGATGTCAGGAATACCAAAGAAGACTAGACTATATCAATAAGAAACATATAAGATACAAGTGAAGACACCTACTCCTAATTTAACTGAAGTTAACTTCCCGTCTCTTACAAATTCTAAACCAAATTCTTCATTACCAAGAAATCTAGTTACAGTGAAATCTTAAAGAACCATCTACCACTTGATGATACTCCGAACCCTTTCAAAGAAATATTCGATAAGCCAGGCATTCTAGTTCATCTCCAAAAATTAATGTGCTATCATCCAGAAAATGAAAAACTCAATGTCAGAAAAACTTATTCATAGCTTTCAGACCATTCAATTACTTCTGCAAATTTCAGAAATAGAAGACTAATTTTCCTAACTATCTCCAATATGGAAGTAATTACTTTATTTTATTTTTTACCTACATGTTTTCCTGTTTCTATTTCCAGATGCAGCTCCAAGGATCAGTACTTGGGAGGGTGACCTCCTAGGTCATTGGCCCTGACGAATCATCTACTTCTCACATCTCCTGGTTCTTTCAGTAGCTCGAACGGCTATTTTCTTATCTTTTCTCCCAAGTCACGTACTGTAAGTATATGTTTTTGCTTCGCCTTTATGGCGCGGCGATTTTTTAGCCTTAGAACTCTAATAACTATCGCCTAAGGGGAAATTGATCAAGTTAGGCATTAAAAGGGGGGTCCACTATAGGCTGCCCCTACCATTCAAGATCAAAGATCAACGATCTTGCGCCGTAAATGTGCCTCACTCATTTGTTTGGCGAGTATTACGGGACGAAGAATTACACCTCTACCATGTATAAAAAGTGCAAGCCTTAATATCTGTAGGTTATGCACCACGTGTTGAGTTTGCACGTTGGTTTTTGCAATAATTAGCAGAGCAGTCAACAGCTAGCTGGCCGGAAAAAGATTTCAGTGCCCATGTGTTAGTCATGGATGAATGCACCTTTACTCGTGAAGGCATTTCTAATGCGCATCTTTATCACTTCTTAAATTTTTGCCGTGAGTTTCGAAACACACTGTATATATATATATTTACACTCACCTCCATGCCTGGCTTAAAAGTCCTTATCCGGCCTTTATTTTCGCAATTGTTGATCTTAGTCATATATACTTCCAATAACACAAGTGATGAAGTGATCTGATTCCCGTACGACAAAAATTGACCGGGATATTTAAATCCACAATTTTGTGTTTTTGATACCATTTTCAACTTGCCTTGACGGATCGGTTAAATAAGTTACACTGATTCGAGAATATGAACTTAAATGAAGTGCAGCAAAAGATTTGCATAATTTAATAGGCAGCACAAGGAAGTCACGTGGTGCCGACATCACACTTTTATTTTTGTATTGCTGTACAATAAATTGATTTGGATACCGCTCCTTTGGATGGAAATTTGATCATACGTAATAAGAAATAATGTATTAGAACTCCTTCTAAAAATCATTTTTTCTTTAGAGATTCTACATGTGATAAACAAAATGAAAACCAAGCAGACATTTTACGTAATTAAAACCGAGGTAAATAAAAATGGATCTGTCGTTCTCAAAACACAGGGTATTAAGATAAATGAAATTGATTCGATTTACTGCTTTGGTCTAATAGGTGGATAAATGCGTCATCATCACGTTCATTTGATACTTCAGAATGAGTATTATATAAATGATTAGAATGGTATACTTATTTGATGTCCTGTTATTTTATATTAGACTTCAGTCCGCAATGTTATGTATTTCTTGATTGCTGTTGAAATTAACCTCTGAATTATTCGTTGTATATAAATTTAGAATTTGCATACAATGAATCATAAGTAGCATTCTTTTTTAATTCATATTTATAATATTTTTACTGCACAACATATTTAAGGATTAACAATAAGTAAGTCTGAGGAATTTGTTTGAAAATGAATCCGTGTAATTTATAATAGTTGCATGACTCAAAATATTTATTCACTGAATTTTTTCCGTATTGCTGATACAGGCCTGAAAAAGATATTTTTGGGAAACAAATTATGCAAAATAAGCTTAGCTGAGAAGCATTAGTAACTCCGCCAATGGTAAGTTTTTCTGTTTCTGTGTCAGTGATGAATGAGTCCATTAAACCTCTGCTTTCCCTTTTCATTTCTTTGTTTTCCGCTGTTGGAATATTTGTTATTTTCGTAGTTCCACGAAAGCAATGTCATTGTTGCATTTTGTTTATTCCTCTACGAAATAATAGCTTCTCTTAATCACTGGGAGTAAATCACCTATGTTTAAAAGGTATAAAACAGGTAATGTGGTTGTACAAATTCTCATGAGACGATTTCATTCGCGAATGTCTGAAATGTTTTGTGCGCTATAAATTATTTATATGAGAAAGATTATAATAAGATGTAGTTTGCCTTTAGCAAAATGTCTTTTTGAAGCAGAAAAGTTTAAAAAAACTTAAGTAATACAATTCTAAGTATACTTTAAATATTAATATTATAAATTTGCATTTGGAGACCATAAATATTAATGATGCTGAATCAGAAGAGGAGCTACTTTTGTAAATAAACGTATGCTTTGATTTCTTTTGTCGTTATTTACCCAGTTAGGAGTTTCAACAAAAGTATTTTAATTTGACTTTTCGTCTTTCGTTATTTGCTCCATAGTTAGCATCCAGAGTAGTAAAATTAATATTTGCTGAATAGTGTGTAATCGAATTTATACTTACTAGTACTTGTGCTTCCACTGAGCAAATTCTGAAAATGCTTTATTAAATTTATTATTAATAACTGGCTTATTAATGTGATTAAACAAATTTTGTTTTCCAGGAATTTCAGTTAATCAAATTCAAATATCTCAAACAAATATACGCAGTTTTCCGTTTGCGACAGTCCCGATTTAAACATTCCTTACTTCGAACAACATGTTTCCGAGATTCCGCAAAATTTGATGTAGTATCTATCGCGTATGCAGACAGACTTGCTTGATGTAAGCCAGTAGTTGCTAACTGCAAGTTAAAAAAAATGTCTTATTCCTGACCAAGGTGTGCTTGAGAAATGCGCGTTATCGTAATTTTCCTAATAGCATAGAGTTGGAAACTGACTTGTTGCTCAGCAACGGCGCCAACAATGCTTTCATCAAATTTACTGTTATTTTTAAGACTTGAAATTAAAAGATGTAAATATGTTACTTAAAACGCATTAAGGACGGAATTTAGAACCTTTTTGGTACGTGCTGCCTAGCTAAAATTTGCTGCTATTATATCTGTGAAATATTTTGCACAGACATTTTTAAATAAATATAGCTACTACGATATTATTTCATTATCAGAGCATTCTTAGCTGCTGCGGGTTGAGTAACACAGTACTGCGATACTTTGGAGGTGACTAACAGTACTTCATTACTTCCGCCTGCCATTATTTTATTTATGGATGCAATTATGATTAAAAGACAGTATTTCTATGTTTTAAATGATCCTTTAAGTTAGGAATAATTAAAAATTTTTAATGAGCTGGTACGACAACTCAAGTTACGCTATATATTGAGGTTTAACAATGAATTAGGCAATACTGAAGTCTGAAAGAAGGTCTTTCAAAGTATACGCAAAGAAAAGTAATGAAAATAAATGAAACAACAGTGCAGTATCAAAATATTCTGTTGGAAGGGTCAAAAACGGTGGGAAAAAATGGAAAAAGAAAATACTAATTCTTGCCAAAACACGTGGCTTATTAAATTGTTATTCGTTTACCTTGAACGAAGCTTTCAATTCCTTAGCATTTCCTACCACCGTTATAGGGTTTTATGTTTATCATCTTATTAGTTTCATTTTTACTATCAGATCTTCGTTAGTCGACTCTCACCAAGATGGAAATTAGTTAACATACGTAGGAACAATCTTCTTTAAATTAAAGGAGAGCTTTTGGTGGACTTCGCTGATTATCTCCAGACTATTTTAGTCCATCTTCTAGATGTATCTGGATCGGCTTCAAACTTTGCTAGCGGTGTTTGCTTGCATGATTTGAGTTTACACCTTAACTATTAAGTTAACCTTAACTTTCTTGTTCTCTTAATCCCGCAAGAAACGGCGACTTTCTTTTGCCGCTAAATGAAGCGTGTAGTTATTTAAAATATGAAGAACGAAATAAAAAAGAACACTTATTTTAAATCGTTTCCTGAGTTCGGTGTTATTTCACTGAAAATATAAGAACGGGTGATAAGTCGTCTGACTGTCTCAGAGATGGCCAACTCACGGCATGCGTGTCGCAGTGTGGCACAGCGGAGTTTTAACAGTGGCACGCGAAGACTTACTGAAAAATTAAATAAAGATTTGAAAAAATATCAATATCGTCTGTATCAACTCCATTGTTAAATACACACATAAACACATTAGAATAAATATAATAATTCGGTTTCTCTTCAAGACGTTAATTGTTACCCAACTGAAACTAAAATCGAAATTATTGACCTACAACAGCATATTAGACTGAAAAGTAAATATAAGGAGCTTATTTCAACTGCAAGGGATCTAAATTACACTCAATTTTGGAAATTTGTATCAGGAAGCAATTTTTCAAAATTTACCTGATTTGGATGTTAGTGTTGTAGGTTTGGATCAACATATGCATGTGAACAAATCCATTATGAATGTAATAAAATCAAAATAACGTTCAAGATTGACTGATATGCACGTAAAACACCTAATTTTATTAATATCTTCAAAAACTAATCCAAATATAGATGACTTGGTAAAAAAATTACATGTTTAGAAACTACATTAATTAAGTTGTAGAGATATCAGGATTTTTGACGCTGAGAGACGTGAAAAATGAGCAATGTCCTTGCCGGGACTCGAACCTCGGCCCTCTCGAACACGCGCCGAGTGTGCTAATCATTACACAACGAGGGCATGCTAAGAAGGAGGGAGAAATACTTTATAAAGTACTGATTGTTTAAGAGCCATTTAGAATTAAATGTTTCAAATTATTCATTTTTATTTTATACGTAATCTAACTGACTGAGCCTTTAAAGATATTTATTGGCAATAAAACTCCAGTTTGTATGTTTGGTTTATTTATTATATTATTTTTGAAATGTCCACTACTCAGACTTACATAAAAAATGCGCTATTTGCGTAAAAATCACATAATCAGCATTTTTTCACCTTTATATAATTTTATCATCTTGGAAAATTTGCAAGCAGCATGCATAACATTTTTATTTCAGATAGTGGCACTCTTCCTAGAAAGGTTGGCCACCCTGGTCTTCACCAAGACACAATTTAGCACTCAGTTGTTAGTCTCTGTACATACTTTAGAGCATAAAGCATGTTTTTGTTATACTAATTCAATTATAACTTCTAGCAAAAATCCATAATAATAGCTAAACAGAGAGTACATATCAATATAATTACATCTTTCATTACGGTGTTTTACATAAAATCCTTGATTTCTGTAGCTATTAATTGTTTAAATATAATAAAGTTATGCTTTTATTTAGTTAAAGATTATTTAACACAGAACTCTCGATTACCCATATGTGGAATTTCCGCACAGAAAATCATCAGGGCAACCTTTTCCAAAATTATTCTTAGATGAGTACTTAAAAAATAAAAAGGCTGAGCCTTTTAGAATGAGATTCTCCAGTTTTTTTCCTCAGGAAATCATGTTACTATGGCTTAGAACAGAGGGTCTCCAAATTTTTCAGCCCGCGAGCTATATTGGCTCTTTCACGAAGCTTTGAGGGCCAAGACCCAGTTAATTCATCATACCATGGCCATGCAACTATGAACAGCATATACGTATTTAAAAGGAAGCAGTGAGAGTTTTGTGATAGGATTTATACGCTATGATCTTACGAAGAGCCTTGCTTTTTAGACTTTCATGCAATTTCGCCTTACATAAAGTTCTTAAAGCTGTTTTTAAACATTTACAAAAATATATTTTGTCCCAGAATATTAGAGATTTCTTCGGTTTAATATGTGCTTAATTTTCTATGGATTTACCTCCCTGTTGTCACAATTCATCAACGCATTTTGTTTGCAATTTTGATCAGGTGCAAACTTTCTCTCATAAGTATTTCATATTTTGGGCAAGTTTTGAGTGAAAAAAACACCTCCAAAATTAAAATAAATTACAACATAATAACAGAACAAAATTTAATATTTTAATAAAATCGCTACTGAAAATTTCTATAAACCACCCTAGAATACTACTATGAAAATAGGAAAGATAACACACGAAACCTTGTAAAAAGTACAATGAGAATTTTTTCTTTCTTATATTTGCAAAAAATTTCGGATACTATATTTCAAGGAAAATATCCATTCTGACCGCTCTCGAACCCATTTGAAAGATTTTTTCTTGCATGACATCTGTGCCTACGGACAATGCTGTGATTTTTCTGTCGAATTGTATATTGCACAAGAATAAAAAAATCTTTTTTCCAAAACGGATTGTAAAATGCATTTAAAATGGATGCAGGAGAGATATTTTCAGAACATCTGTACGTAGGTACGTACGTATGTATGCATCTCGTATAACTAAAAAATGAGTAGTTTCAAAACGTTGAAATTTTGCTACATGGGACTGCTATAACATGTAGTATTGTACTTCTCTTTTTGGTTGCAATCGTCTGCGTCCAAAGTATATCTATCTATTTATCTATCTGTATATATCAATATATATCTATATATTCTTATATGTTGGTTAACTGTGCATTTTTTGCTTTAAAAGTGACTGAATGTGTTGTTCTTATATTCCGATTAATGATTTTATGACTTTAGTTAATCTTCATGCAATCGTTATAGAATTATCAATAATTTAAACGTTGTTCAAGTGCTACTAAGCCTACCGAAGCCGCCATTTGTTTACATTTTAAACTCTCGTTTAGTTTGAAGATGCTTTAAGTTTTTATGTGCCTTTTTTAAAGTTTTTATGTGCAATTTGCCTTGACGCAAATTGAAAACTGAACTGATTGAATGAGAAATATATCTCTAATGAAATTCGAGGATGTAAATTTAAATGAAGTGCGGCAAAAAAATGTATGTAATTTAATAGGCCGTATAAGGAAGGCATCTGTGCCCACATAAGATTTTCTATACACGTTTCTAAACCGTTTCGTTAAACCTAAATTTACAATTATCTAATTATCTAAATTTACAGTGAATGATATTGTACTTCCCTCATTGTAAATTTAGAAACGGTTGTATAATTTTCATATGTTTTATAAAGAACGTGCATGATAGGCACCCCATTTTTAGATCGGCTGATATAAAAATAGTTAGTGTGTATGCTATTTGTTGCTTTAAATTTTATAAAATTATTTTAAATAAACACATGGCGAGCTGGATTATCAGCACTCGCTGGCCAGATTCGGCCCCCGAGCTGTAGTTTGGAGACCTTTGGTTTAGAAGAAAGTTCAAAATTTTACATTAATTCGTGTCTTAAAAAAAACCTGCTGTTGAAAAGGGTTAAGTGGATTGAAGAGCTACAGCAGTAATGGGTCATATGATTAAATTGATTTTGAGATAAGAAGGTTTTTCGGTAACGAGTGAATGAATAAAAGCACTGCAGACTATAAGACTATCTCAGTTCATAAAGAGATTTGTTATGTAATAAAACAAAAAATATTAAATGAGAAAGATAAAGAAATGAAGATGAAATAACAAGGGGGGGCACGTTGTAACTCTATATTGTATAGGCAAGTTATTACAGAGTGAAAGAATAACCTAAGTTCGCATATCATAACATTGCGCAATATTGTTGCGTGCTCAAGGGTTCGTAATTGATTGCATACACAACGATGATAGCTTGATAAAATTTATTTTATCAAAAGAAATACTTCCCAGTTCTCGAACTTTCCTCAAAAATATTCGTACAGCTCTTTCCAGTATCACAGAGCATAATCGATAGTTACAATTCAAGCTATTAAGAACGTTAAACACAACGCAATGCAAAGCGCATTTGAACAGCGAAGCTAACACTGAGATATCTCAATATTCAGAACTCACGCTGAGCTAAACAACAACGACTACTCCCAAACTAATGCTCTTTCCGGTCTAACACAGCTTTCCCAGGCTGTCGAGAAATCTCTACTACTTCTTGAAATTATCGGAAAGCATATGAGCGCAAGATATGGTTACCACTACGTAAAGCATCAATTACAATTATTCAATTATAATACCCATTACAGTTATGTAGGGACAGGACCCAAATGGTCGCCATGTTTTGAGGCTTTTGGAAATTTATCGCCAAATTTGGTGACAAAATTATTGCCGAAACCACTGCCAGTTTGACCATATCTCGCCAATTTACCGAGATAAAACTTAGTTTGCATTTTTACTTTTCCGGGAAGCTTCGCTTCTTTAGATTTTCATGTTACATTATATAATAAAAAAAAAGTTACAATTTAACTAAAATTACTTATATATATATACAAAATTCGTAACAATATGTTTCCATTTTGTTCGGAAAACTGGGAGAACGTTAGTACTGCTTTCCTCCTAGAGGGTTTGGTTTATTTGATTATGCAAACTACCCAAGGGCTATCTGCGTAAGGGGAGAGATTCCTTCGTGGAGGATTTTCCAACGGAAACTTTCTCGTGTGCATATTACACTTGGGGACAGCAACGAAAACCTCATGAAGCCAACTCGTTGCCCGAGATTCCCGTCTCGAATCGAACTACCACTGTTAGCGACTTTACCGCTCAGCCAGTGGCGTTTCCCTAGACGGAAAGGAAAAAAAAATTGTCGGAGTGATGTTTAAACTTTCTTTTAAAGATTACGCAGACGTTCGTTTAAAGCTTTTGAAAATTTAATAATATCTTATTTACGTGTACATTAATTAGGCTTTCATAACGCATTTTCAGACTATTTTCTTCCGCTAATTTATGCATACTCGTGGGGATTAGTACAGATAATTGGAACCTCAAGTTTTTATAGATTAACTCCTTTCAGTGTTTATATCACTACTTAAACGTTAATAAATGCTCTTGACTTTTTACAATACCCTATAAGTACTTTGCAAGAGATTAAGCCTCAATTAACTTAGGTCTTGTAAATGATTAAAGAAATCAGAGTTTGATTTCCTCAAGTATTCGGAATTTTAAGTCAGGAGGAAAATTCAAAGGAAAAACATTCTTTCTCTTTCCGTGAACCGAGAAATTCGACAAGAAACTCACAATTATTTACGAAATTGTTCATACTTTCCAATTACAGCAAAAGCAACGTTTCATCATTTAAGAAAAAAGTAAACGTTTTTAAGCCAGTGTAAACAGGGAAAAGGAAAAAAAAAAGTGATTTATTCATTCACTGTAACAACTGCTCGCCCACCAGAAGAAAAGCAATTTTTTAACCTTATCAGAACATCTAAATAACAACCCAAAAAAGTAGATTCCGCTGGAAAAAATTCTTTTTCTTAAAGTAATGCATAAAGTTTCTTTTCAAAACAGATGAGAGTATTTTTTTACGGGTTATTACCGCGAATATTATCACATACGCATAAATTTGCTGCTATGTATATTTCATCAGAATGGTGTTTTGTTTAATAGTCCCTTGTGTGTAAAACAAAAAATCTTAAAAACATAGATTTGCATAATTCTTCATTCTTTACTGCGTACTTTAATTCATAACTCCCGACGTTAGTATAATGCTTGCAACTTTTCTTAATGGAACATGCATTAGAGCGTTAACTACTCGAAGAGCATTAGTAGAATTAAGTTCTCGTAACTTTTTCTTTTCCCAGTGAAAAATAAAGTTTCTGTGTAGTCTTGTGATCCATAGTGCAGTTATAATCTACTAAGATTCGATAAAATTCCAAAAATATAATTATATAGAATAGTAATTTGTTGCATCATATTTTGCAATTTTCTCTTTTGAATATTTCTTACGGTCTACCAATGGAAGGTTTGCGGCAGTTCTTCATTGACAGTCGACCATTACATTTGTTTTATTCGTGTCTTGCGATTTTTTCAATAATAATTTTTTTCATTTTTATCATTTATTTCTGTTATAATATACTTTTAATGAAATTTAGCTATCCAACAGTATACAGTAGACTCCAGGGGCGTAGCTAGAGGGGGGCAGAGAAAGGCGTCTGTCCCTGGGCGCAGCATTCAGAGGGCGCCAAATTGATGCTACGAAATTTTAGAATTATTGAATAATGAATTTTAGAATAATGCTACGAAATTTTAGAAATATTGACACTTCTTGGCAAATAGGGGGGGAACGACACTTCCAGTCGACCCGGACTCTGAAAACCCTAGCTACGACTCTGATACACTCTAAAGGGCCATTCACACTGGGGTTTATCTGAGCTAAAGGAGTCAATTCCATGTGTCGACTAGCTCCGCTATGCCCGCAGTTCAGATTTTTCAACTTGCTGCCCTATAGGCAAAAACTGGTTTTGGAGATGGGTCGGCTACGTCAGTTGTGTTCGTTAACTCAGATAAACCCCAGTGGGAACGGCCCTTAAGAGCTAATTCGTAACCGCATTTCATCGATTAACTCTTAAAAATGTTGTTCCGAATTTTGCATATATGTAAATAGTTTAGAACTTATGAATTGGAAGTTTCTTTCAGTTGTTTATTGCATATGTTGTTGTACCCCAAAGCCTTTTTGGGGTTGAGATCTTGCATAATATCATTTATTTCTTTGATCGAGGCAAAAAGTGAGCAGCGACGCTCGATCACTCATCTTTCCGATCTAGAGTAAACAGCGATATCCATTACGCTATCGGTGCTTACTTGTTCATAGGTATTCATAATTGTTTAAAATGAGATAGTCTTTCACATTGTTGATTACGTTAATGTCATTCGGATACTGAAAATGATTTTCCATGAACTGCTGCTTATAAGTTGATTGTTCGATTGCGAGACGAAGGCGTTTGAGTCCCGCGATTTCAGACGATTCTATTCTTCAATTACGGTGAGAGGTAATGTTTCCGTTGCAATATAACCATAATGGTTTCCAGATATACCACATCTGCTTTTAGCATTCCTAACCTGGCACTCCTACGTAACCCTAGTACGAACGACTCCAAGGTCATATACCAATTTCCCGCAGGCGGACTTTAATGAACATGACGATCAAGTGCGTCCGTTTGCGAATGCATCCGAACGCATGCAGAAGCTTTCCCGAGGCAGATGTTAACAATAACGACGCCGTTTCCGGAACTGCGCATTTTGTCACTCCAGTAAAAATAAAATGTCATGGGTAAAGATTGATCAGTTTATAGTGCAATTCCTAACCTTTTTACATTAACCTCAATATAGGAACAATGTATCTTGAATGCTTTCACAATGTATCTTTGCTACGTAACACATATTAGTCGATTGACTCCCAAGTCTGGCCGTTGCTTGAGACAAATATTTGAATTATGCAGTTTTTTTGTTTCCATCGATGCTTGTCAGCCAAAATGAGGTCTTAGGTTCGCCATTTCTGGACTAAGATTCAGACGAGAACCTTGTAGCAGTTTCTGAAAATGTCTTTTGACTGGCTGTTATATGCATTTGTTGACCTTTTAAATAACTCGTAAAGTATCATAAATTGCTTGGAGCAGAAAAAAATTCGAAGTATGCCAGCATAGTGATACAAACGTTGCTTGGATATACGAGTATATATGATTATAACAGACATACGGAGACTGGCATGAAGGTTTCCTATGATGCGAGTGGTGAATTTATGATGAGCATATTCCATCGACAGCTTGCCTAGATCTTCTGTTACACAAATAGCCTTAAATACTATTTGCAACAGTTAAAGCAGATTTATTTATTATCATTGCATTTGAGTGGTTACATATGAATTAAATTGCTATCACGTAATGTGAGCAATGAGGCCGTACCCTTTTATTTCACTTAAAACATGGTAACTTTTTAAAGTTCACATTGCAAAAGCCTAACCCAAAGTTCTGTACAGTTCTTCTGGCTGCTTCTTGAAGTACTTCCTATCTGGATTGAACCTGTGACCTTGTCAATGAGCGGGGACTCGAAAAGGTCTGCTTTCAAATGTCCATTAAAGCAGTGAGCATGCCAACTACTGACTACCACGAAACGGTGATATAAAGCGCTACAGGACATTTTTCGCGGGATTTGTATGAATGCTTTTGCTCTGCAGGGTCCAAACTAGCACCCTTTAATTTTAATACCATATTACCACTGCAGTTCCACACTGATGAAACCAAAGGCTGTCTGCGTTCTTTCTGATTTCGCAAAGAAAATATAAATTATATCTAAATTATTTTTCGTATTTCTATTTATACTCAAGAGTATTTTCTATCAGATCTTGTGCCGTCTAGTTTCCTTTAGAAATTCCTCTTTTATGGTAATTCCTCATGTCTTTTGCCCTTAAAATTGTAACAACTTAGCATCTTTTCTGAGTGATATATATATATAGGAATAGGAACTGTGAAATCAAATTAAGGAAACGAGAAATATTTTCTGGTGTAAATCTAAATTTCCAGTTCAAACCAACCAATAAAATTTAGAATAAATTAGCATAAAATACACAATTTCAAAGTGAGTTCTCAATTAAGCCTTTTCTTACAAATTAATTTACAAATAAGCATTGTCAACCTTAAATGGGATCTTCTTAATATTATTACAGCTTCATATACTTAAAAACCAAGCTAGTTAATTAAAACCATTATATTCTTCTGGTTTTAAAATTTAAGAAGTGTAATAGTTGTTTACTGTTTTTAAAAAGTAAGAGGCATAAGTAAGAAGTACTGTTTGAGAGATCATTTAAGCATCTGTTGTTGCACAATAAAATATAAGGAAACGAGCTCTTTTCTTTTTCATGAGTAATCACAATTAGTTATAATACGTATTTCCTAAAAGTTAATGTAGTACTCTAAAGCGTTCCATGCATCCAAACTGGCAAGATTTTTCCACCCAATAAATGCATCTCGTACGCGTCAGAGGAGGTGATTTACTGCATATTATTTACAACAATATCATTTACAAATTTCTCTCGCGAAGAACATTTTTTTTGGCTCGAAGATTGAAAGTATAAAACTATTTTAAATACTAAGGTTTCATATTTGTTCCCCTTTTTCGGTACCTTTCTTACATTCGACTTATTCTACCGCTATCATTAAGATGCTGCACTTATTCTGTTCTGATCACAAGAAAGCTTTTAAACCATAAAGGACTTCTAGTTTATAATTCAAATATCATTCCTCTTTGAAAGGGGAGGGTTGTGTCATCCATCCACCCCAAATAACACACTTGTCTCTTACAGCCTTCATAACTAAATACAGATGGCGATATTAAAAGCCGAGATGTATTTATGGCCTTCCTAGTACACTCGCGACCCTAAATATGGATAAAGAACCGATGGAGTCAAGATGCAATAAAAGGATTCTCGCCGTTGGGTAATAATAAAGGTAATAAATCAGTGTCAAAGTTACGGCGTAAGAATTTGCTTAAGCTGATGAAAAAACCTGATCGTTGGAAAAAGCAGGGTAAGGGAGGACAAGGCAGGAGAGATATATCAAAACGTTTTGATGAGATCTCTTCGCTTCGGAGGCTTAATATCGATATTTCACAGAGAAATTTCGAATTTTTAGAAGGATGGATTTGTTTATTAATTTCGCTCCGGGTAAAGGCACTAATGGAAGGAAATTTACCATGCTGTTCGATCCATCAACAATGATAAGTAATTTTATACACGTAAAAGTAACTTTAAATTGATCATTAGAATAATATTTGCATATCATTTTCTTTTATCGTCTGCAGAAATGTTTTCGTGACATTTTAATGCTGAAATGATTTTTTATGTATATATATTTTTTATGAATTTTAGCTAGCGTTTTAGTAATATTTTATGTGAAAATTTCATTGATGTCAGCATTTTGTCTTTTTAAAGGAGAAAACTTGGAGTATGAATGGTTTATGCTTTTGTTAGTTTTCTTTATTGCATTATTAGTTACACTAATTTATGAGTACTATTGCATTTCCTTTGGATGAAACGACATTCATATTTCTAATCCTTAATGCTCAGATCTGGTAATCTGTGCACTAAGCAACGTATTCATAGACTTAGAGTGCTCATGATTTAAAACCCTGTATATAAAATACCTGATTTAAAAATTGTCACGATAAATCTCAGTTTTCTTTAAGTAATGCATCATAGTTTGAAATGTTTTTATTACAAATTTCACACACCGCAAAATCGTAATAGTGAGCAGAGTTTGCAGTTTTCCAATCTGTAATTTTGGAAATCGAATGATGGCAATCTAACATGCCAAAACAAAGTGCAATAACGTTTTAATGGTTTGGGGAGGAAAGAGGAAGGAGTATCATCTTTAGTCGACGAGTTAACAATTATTTCTCTTTTCACCATGCGGTTTATAGAGTTTGATCTTTAAGATATATACAGCTTAGATTTTCCATTTTTCATTTGATTACGCTAGCGGGGCTTTCACATGGTTTGGAAGATTGTTAGTTCTCAAAACATTTTGAGGTTTGACATCTCGCAAGATAATTAAATTAAGGTTCATGTTAAAAACATAATTTTTTTAACTTACTGGAAAATTTAAAACCAATATATATACTTCTTAATATTTTATATTAACATTTTTAATGGATATTAGACATATTGTGCTTTTAATATTGTTATAAAATTAGTTTTTTTTCATTTTGGGAAACTGAATTATAACTAGTAATACTTGTTATTTACATTGTTTTCGAAATATGTTATCAAAAATTAAGTCTTTTGCTCTAAGGAATTTAATTGTGGGTTGATTTTGTAAACATCATTCATATTCAGTTTTAAGGTATTTTCTCCCTCCTTCTAGCATGCCTTCGTTAACCACGAAGTGGTTAATGGTTTTGTGTTAATGGTTGCACACTTGGCGCGTATTCGAGAGATCCAGGTTCAAGTTTCGACGAGGGTATTGTTCATTTTTCGTGTTTCCTACTTCAAAAATTCTAATAACCCCACAGTGGCGTCCGAACTAAAAGGGTGGAAGATGATGATTCTTCACCACCAGAATTTGATGGCTGGATCCCCATATCTGCCGTCATCCTTTAAAAGGGGGAGTATAAGGTACCAGAAGTGGAGGCAGCCTGAACCACCTAGCCAAACAAGTTGATCTTATTGTCATAATAGGCCCCGTCAGCATATAAGGTATTTTCTTCCTCCTTTCCACGTGCCTTCGTGACGTAATGACCAGCACACTCAGCGCGTATTCGAGAGGTCCAGATTAGATTAGGTTAGGTAAGGTTATTCAATTATGGCAAAGCGCACGAGGGCTATCTGCCTAAAAGGAGGGATGCCTTTGTGGAGGACTTTCTAAGGGAAACTGGCTCGTATACACGTTACACATGGGGAAAACCACGAAAACGCCCATGCAGCCAGCCCGTTCGCGGGATTCGAACCTCGGACCGAACTACCAGTGTTTAGCGTCTTTACCGCTCGGCCGCTGGTGGGCGGTCCAGATTAGAGTCCCGACGAGAACATTGCTCATTTTTCGTGTTTTCACCTCGAAAAGCTTAATGACTCTACAGTGGCGCCCGAACTAAAAGGTGGTGGATGATGATTTTTCACCACCAGGATTTGGCGATTGGGACCCCTAATCCCCAGCCACATTATAAAAGGGGGTGTATATAAGGTATTTTTTCCCTCCTTTCTGCATGCCTTCGTTGTGTAACGGTAACACATTGGGGGCGTATTCGAGAGATCTAGATTCGAGTAACGGCGAGAACATTGCACATTTTTCACGTCTCCAGCATCAAAAAACCTAATGACTCTACACAGTAATTATTACCCCGTTGGCAGGATTCCAAACCATGAATTTGCAAAATCGCTGTTTAGAGAAAAATGCATTTTTGAGAGCTCCGGAATAACGAGCTCCGGAATTGCAAGATTATGAGAAAAGTCGTGTTACCTCTTTCCCATAATAGTTCTCGTATACTGCATTTCCTCGTGTAATTTAACTGCTTTTTTTAGTAATATCACCGTCCGAAAATCTAGAGGCGAGAATTATGTGAATAATTTAATTTCCGAAGTGCGGTTACAGTAACAAATGAAAAGTAGTCATAACTTAATGTAATTATCACAATATTAATTCTTTAAAAGAAACCCACATTCCAATAGTAATAATTCTTAGTACTATTAATATTACAATATCTAATAAGATATATTTGTTTCTACTTCCTTGTAACTTGAAACTCGCTCTTTCTTTTTGTTATCACTGCTACATCTTAGGCCTCAAATCATTCATAAATAATTAAAAAAAAGTGAATGTGGAGTTGACTCAGTAAAATCATAGACCGAATGTCAGTTCGTGTTTGCTTTCAGTTTCACTATGATATTTTGGTTCTTGTATTAGGACGGCTTAAAACTCAACAGATGGAAGGGAAAGTTTCGGAATGAATTTCGCCGGTTGCTTACGTGCATTTCTCTTTGTCAGTAAGACGAAAATAATTACTACGTGCAGGAATCTTTTCTAAAACTTAGGAACTTCTCTCAATACATTGAGGAAGAAGAAAATTATGCCAATGTTTTTAGAATTTTCATAAGCTAGAGTTAAAAAGCTAAGGGGGGGAATACGCGAAGGAATACGATACATCATATTTGTATTATATATTTGTACGTATTTGTATCCTACAACATGCATTTGTACATTTTAATAAAGTGTAAAACATCAAAATTTAAGATATAAGCAGTAAAAATTGCAAATTCATGCTTCGGGCACAGAGGGGGACGACATTGTTATCATGTTAGTCTTTTTCCTTTGTGAGCTGAAATGTTAACGTTAATACATATTGCTTTAATTATCTCATCGTTTGCCCTTATGCCGAATTTCAAATCTGCTGCTTTAAAAAAAATGCATGTAGATGTTTCAATAGAGCTTGTTTTAACAAAAATCATATATTTTTGGCACTTTTTGTTCTTTAGGACAGTGTAAAACTTCAAATATTAGCATGGAAGATGCATATAACTGAAAATGGTAAAATATATTATTTTGTGGTTTATGCATGTCGGAAACGATATTACTATAAATCTAGCCTTTTTAACTATGTAAATTAAATTATGTGTTATAATAATTCTAACACATATTGCTTTTAAAACTTAAGGAAAGTTATCGGTGACTTCAAAATTTACCCATGGATTTTAGAGAAACTTAGCCAAAGCATACAACACGCAGTAACATGTAAAATGACACAAAGATAAATGGCCAGAAAAATCAGTTTATTTTTTAAATTAGCTTATGAATAAAAATGACACAACAGAGATGGATATAGACCAGGGGAAATGATTACCCTTAGCAGCAATACAGCATTTACAATGATATTACATGATTTTAATGAAGTGTGTCTGTGAGTTCAGAAGTAATTGAAGCTCTTGTAAATTGCTTCAAGCACAACAGAGATCGATGAAAATGGACGCATAACAGCAAAACACTTCCTTGGAGCATGTTAAACACCATGATTCTATTCTGTTGTTGAACGTCCATTGCAGTTCTCCTGACAACCGATACAATGACATCATTTTCAAAACAAAGTTCAATCGACAAATCTATTCAACCAGAAAGGTTCTTTCCTGGCCTTTTGTCTGATGAGCTTCTGAAAACAGTAATTAACAATAATTTAAATCTTAATCTTTTACAGACACAATAGAATGGGAGACAATAACACACTATTAATGATATACAACTCTCTCTAGCTACTTTAAAACACTAAAATAAAAACATTTGTGGCTCCATCTGTGAGCTCTAAAATTTGCAACATCTTAGGGGTCCAAATGTTCGGCAAGAAATGAAAAGTTTTTGAAGAGTTGGTTGAGAATTCTAGAGAAAATAACATTTGCACAGATCTTCTTATGAGAGTTCTACGTCACAGTAAGTACACGAATTCAGCCATCATATCCAGGACGCAGTACTATCGCAATGCCCATTCGCCATAATACTTTATGTGCGTCATCGTCGCTTAATAATACCACTCTATTTTCTTGAAGTTTCATGAGCCAATTGATTGCTTTTTTGACCACAGATTGTAGATCACGGTGGCTGCTCGGGCTTCAGCCACTAAAAGGTTTCTACCTGTAATTGGTATTTGGCTTATAGGCCGATAGCGGTGAATATAATTATAAGCCCAAAACGCGCCACCTTTAATTTAGGATTACAGTAGAGAAGAGAAAATGCGACATAGGGACCACATCTTTGAAGAATTCTTCAGTTCTATTCTATTTTAAAAATTGTCACTGGTACATAATGGTCATAGAGACTTAAAAATAAATTCTAAGTTGCCTATGTGGCTGAAAAATTAAGTTAACTCTTCAATTTAAGAGAAAAAGAACTTTCACAAAAAGTAATACATTAAATAAATGTTAGTAATAAAAATAAAGATTTAAAAAATAAGGTAAGAATACTTAAAGATACTTAATAGCCTGCTAAAGTTAAAATGTTAAGATTTTGAACATTTCTCCTTAGCGGTCACCGGGATAGAACCCTGGACAATACTAAACTCTTTATCTACATTAAAGTATTATAGCGCCATCTGTGAGCTTCAGAGTTCGCAACTACTCTAGAAAGTTCAGATATTGTTATGTCATTTAAACATAGTTATGTCTTATGTTCAGATATCTGGAATTATGTTTAAACGCTGTTATGACGTTGCGACGAAAATTGCAGCCTTATTCTCAAACATGAGATTTTATGTTACTGCCTTGTTATGTCGATGTTAATTTGAAGTTATATAGTAAAATTTGGAAATATCCAAAATCGATTACGTATCAAATTCCAGATTGTGCCCAATAAAAGAAATGTTCCTCAAATAGAGATCAATACATTGCGAAGTGTCTAACGTATAATTCAACTTTAAAATCGATGGAAATGAATCCTTCTTAAGACTTATTACTGTAAAATGGAAATGAATCCTTCTTAAGACTTATTACTGTAAAATGGAAATGAAATTATACTTAGGCCTTCCTAGTCCCGCAAAATAATAAAAAAAAAAGAGGAAAGGGAGGAAACTACCATTTTCACATTTGGTTATTATATTTTTCTAGTAGCTTGTGAAATATTCTGAATTATATAAAAGAATTTAACAGGGTAAACAAATTTAAACATTATAAAAATTATTGATTTCCGATGGACACTCGTGGCTGCACTTAACAATCTTTAACCATCCATACGAATAACTTGCTGATCAAATAATAATATAGGCAATATATGATGCGATGACATAATTATGTTTAAACGCTGGTTATTTTTTTGGTAAATATGGAGAAGACACGATACTTTCCTACTGAACCTTGCTAGAAGACAACACGAGACGAAGGTTACCAAAATGGCACGGCGATTTCCTTGAATGAAAAATTATTCAGAGAACACAATCACAGCCAGATTCTGAGGGTTACCTAAGCTCATAAAGTATGTAGAAGTCACGATACTTTCACGCTGATTCTCGATATACGATAACACGAGGCGAAGGGAAAATGGCAAGATGCTTTTTGTACTTGCTGGCACCTCGTGCTACATCATTTCATTTAAGCGCATCAAAAAAGTTATTCGGAAAAAATCACAAAATCGCATACTAAAACTCACTTGCTCTTATGGTGTTACGTATTTTCTTCTACGTTTAGAAGCAGAACGCCGCGACAATTAGCGTGATGTCCAACACGGGGAGAGTGAGGCCGAAGCCCCGTCTCTCGTAGAGTAGCATCTAACCCTAGCATGGTTTAAACTTCACGCATGCGCAATAGGCATATTTTCATTTTCAGTATGGTAAAAGAATATCTGTGTATGTTTGGATTGGCGATAAATTCATAATTCAGACTTCAGCGATGCGTAAGTGAAGTGCAGCGGATTGTATGAAATTTGTTCACTTTGTCCCCAAATATCTGAGCAGTTATTTACTGGGGACTTAAAAAACCATATGAGGTGAGCTTTGTGCCCAAATATGCCAGAATTTATTTACTGGGGACTTAAAAGAGCGTATGGGGAAATAGACATTATCCCTTTTTCACCCGTGTTGATGTTTATAAACTGCTTAAATTAATGCTGTAGGTTTTTGTAACGTGCAATCATCAATTAACCGTATTTTACCTTTATTTCCAAATGTATTGTTGTTTGATATTTCGTCTTATACTTACTGTAATCATAAAATTTCTTTTCAAATCCATGCTTAACAAAGGCATATCTCATCTTAGATAAATAATTCTTAAGAGCTTAACATAATCAATTAGTTTAACGTCATTTTGCAATTTTTGTTTATTTTGTTATTTACAGTTATCATAAAAGTTCATCTTTTAACAGTCATTCAGCAAAATAACATACTTTGGCCCCCTTCTTTTCTATTCTTGATTACATTACCTTACCTGAGTGGTAGTCTAAAATAGGTCTCCGAACATTCCAAACATACAAAATTACCTTCCATACTAATTACGCTAAACATAAGAAATCAGTAACAGCTTAACTTCTTAAACGCTTCAAGCTTCTGCAACTGCTGCAAAGTGACAAAGTTTAGTGGTATAATAACATGTCTTTAGTTTCCAATCTCATGATACATTGCCAATTCTATATAACGGACGCCAACCAAGCGAAACTTCTCATTGCGCATGCGTGAAGCATAACCCATGCTAGGACTAGACGATATTCTCCCGTAGTAGTGTCTGTATAACAAAAAGGAGGAAATACCGGTTGGATGAGAATTTATTCATGTGCTCTCAGTTATTTCAATGACGATTAAGTCATTGAAGTCTAAGCGAGAATTACATGCCCACACTTTTATAGTTAATTTTGTATTATTTCTACTAATGTTTCTACCTGCTTCAATTGGCCCTGTCCTTTTACATTTCATTTTACAATCACTGTATATCAATTCTTTATAATCTGACGCACTCATTATTTGACACTCTATAGAAGTAATTCTGCAACCTATGGCGATTCCTAATAGAAAATGTTAATTGATACATAAATTTATATCCGACACGTAAAAAATTAAACAAATAGTCAATTAAAATCTAATCATATTTCTGATTAAAATTTTCCATGTTACATATGCCCTAGCCATTGCTTACACCGCTTGTTTTCATCCTTTTTATAGAGCACGCATTCTCACTTTCCTTCTGAACGCAAACTGATCCCCGCAATTCTTTTTCTTCACAGTGAATTTTTGCTCCAGCCCCATTCTTAAGAAAACATCGAAATTTTATTGCAGTTGGTTTATTTACAATTGAATTATCACTATTTTTCTGACTTTTTCATTATACAGTGAAGCCTCCGTTTACGAATGTAAATTCGTTCCTGAAGGCCGTTCGTAAATCAAAATGTTTACAAACTGAAACATATTTTCCCATAGAAATTAATGTAAAATGGATTAATTCGTTCTTGGACCACAAACGTTTGTTTATTTAAATTTTAATATTTGCTACTGCCTTATTATGCCGATGTTAGATTGAAGACACAAATGTTTGCTTATTTAAATTTGGGTACAATTTCGTGTCCCCAAACCTATGAAAATCATTAAGTGTAGAATAAAAAAAATAAACACAATATTAAACAGGTAAAATAGACGCCCAGTGGGATATTGGTAACGACGCTGACTGCAGTATGGAAAGGCCAGTGTTCGAATCCCAGAGATGGCATGGATATTTGTAAATGCAAAGTCATGGGGGCATTCTAAATATGCAGCGAGCCGAAAGTTCTCTCTAGAGCAGGGGTCGCCAAACTTTTTTCATCATCGCCCCCTATATAATTTTTCGAAATCTTCATAGACCCCCACAAAGGTAATTTTCAGGTAATTAAAATAAAACTATATATTAGTGTAAATATTTAATAAATCAGAAACGGTAAGTAAAGTAGCTACAGATTTTTTACTTCTTAATGAGATGAGTGTGCCTGGTGTTTCTTGGCAAGGTTCGCTATATTGGGTTCGAGATTAGTCAATTTTAACCGTAAATCCCCTCGAAGCTCCACATTTAATTTATTTCTGTTTTTAGTTAAATTGAATTAACGTGACTGAAACCGGCTTCAACCATATACGAACTTGGAAACGCCAGCATAAATGGCTGAACCATTTCGTAAAGTTTTACATAGTTTTGCTTTATATTTATATTAGTCCAAAATTTATGTATTGTCAAATTTTTAATAAGCGTTTTTGCTTCAAGATCGGACAATAGTTCAGCAAGCTCATCTTGTATGTTGATGTTGACGTTATCAATTTGCGCCGAAAATGGCGCAATAATCCAATCAGGGATGTCGATGTTTTCCAAATCAACAAAGCGCAGTTTAAAATCGTCGCTTAATTTTTGAAGATGATTTGTATATATTTCCAAGTCTTCTTTTATTTTTAATTGTTGCAGATTTGAAAAATATTTATAATCCGTACGTAGCAATGAATATCTAAATAAATTTAATTTTAGTTGGAAGCCTAGCAGTATTGTCCGAGCTTGGATAATTGTTACATCTTTTCCTTGCAGTTTTTTTTAACGTCATTAAATTTTCCAAATAAGTCTGCTAAATAAAAAATATGGTTCTTATTGTTTTGGAGTTCATTGCTTAGAACACTAGAGATTTAATGGTAGTGGAAGAGGAGTGGGAGACACTCGAACCCGTCTTCCTGGTGTGTTCTTCATCAAAATTGGGGTCGGAACTGAGCAGAGTCATACTGTTACTTATATGGCGCTCAAGGCTCTTGCCAATGACAGGCGTAATCCCTTACCACGATGAATTTTGTCGGCTTCCTTCTGATGTTACTGCCTTCCTTCTGATGTTACTGTCTATCGAGTCAGATAAGTCACAGCAACAACAAACAGATAAAATAGGAGAAAGCTTAATTTGATTTTACTGTACTTGGTACAAAGGAGAGTGGATAGCATGAGTGGAAAATGATAAGGAGGATGTCGTTGTTTGGATGCAAAATCCCTTCTGTAAACACATCAGGTAACTGTCTTCAGAAGCCATCTTCTTTTCCTTTTCTTTGTCTCTAAGCGCCATTTGTATGTGCTTAAAACTCATTCGGCTTCTCTTTCATTCAAAGTTTGCACAATGTGGTTTAATATCGTCTATGTTTTAAAACGTTTCTAAAGTGGGACATGGTATTGTCATTGAAAGTGCTTATGCTTGTTATGGCTTAACTATGGTTGAATTTTTAAGTGGTGGCTTTGCATCTTACCTCATTTTGCACAAATTTCTTAAAGCAAAAAATCAGGGTTATTTTCTTAATTTCTCTTCTTTTGAAGATATTCCTTAAAATCGCCATTTGTTGCTCCTTGTGAAGTTGTACTTCTTTCGCTGAGCTCATTTTAATGATCCTCTAACTTCGCTTCTTCACTGTTATTTTCCAAACCTATGGTTTTGCAACGAGACATAATATCATAAATAACAAAAAAAAAAAAAAAAAAAA
>KK120876.1:75609-98975 GCA_000611955.2 Stegodyphus mimosarum
AAAAAAAAAAAAAAAAGGCCTGAAAGTCAATCTGCTTAAAAGTCTGCCCATAATTTCCTCCAGGAAAATTTCATGGTCCAGTGATTCACTTGCTGAGAGGATTTGGTAATTAGAGTAAAGCTGCTGAAAATATTAAAATGAGGTTTCCAGAAGTTCCTGAGAGTAATTATGTAGCAAAAGTTACCTCAAAACTCTTTTGAGAAGTCGTATGTTGCCGATCTGTGTGTTCGTAATTCGACAGGTTCATCGTCCGAGATGTGTGTAGAGTCATTAGGTTTTTTGATGCATGAGACGTGAAAAATGTGCTACGCCCTCACCGGGACTCGAACCTGATCTCGCGAAATACGCGCCGAGTGTGCTACCGTTACGCCAGGAAAACATGATGGAAGAAGAGAGAAAATATCTTACATATATTCTCCCTTTTAAAGGGCGACTGGGGCTTAGGGGTCCCAATCGCGAAATCCTGAGGTGACAAATTATTGCCCATCACCTTTTAGTTCGGGTGCCACTGGACCTTTCAAAATACGCCTTGAGTGTGCTACATTTATACCACGAAGGCATGCTGGAAGGAGGAGGAAAATAGTTTATATATTTTCTGTCCAGATAATTTGTTCATCATTTGAACTGTTCGCGAAATAAAGTATTCGTGATTCAGGATTCTCCTGCATTTAGAAACTTGTTAAAATAGAATCAGTTAAACTTTTCTGTTTTGTGATCTGAATTGCGCGAATTATAAGTATTAACTTTTGTGTTATAATTACAATTTTACCTGCGGTTTTTATTTATATTCCTTAAATGATTTCAGGTAAAAATAAAAGTAAAAAATTAAATGATACTTATGATACTTTCAGTAATAGTAAAGATACTATAATCAATCTATAGGCTTTGGTTCCTGTTTAGATATAATGTTGAAATGGATTCCATTGTCAGTGAAGCAGAAGAAAGTGTATGCAATCACAAAAAAAGATATTCTATTTTCTTTGTCTGATAATATTGCGACATTTCGTAGTCTAAGCTCTTAACAAGTGCTTTTTCGAGGGTGTTTGGCGAATAGAAATACTGCCCTTATAACATAATAAGTCTGGAGATTTCTGAAACTCTAAACCATCCCTTGGCATAAGAGGAAAAATACTGGAAGGCTTTATGTTTTTTCTTTCCTGGAAAAGACAGGAAAAAATAAAGTCCAAAGAACAGAGAAATTTAAACCCAGCTCAGTAATGGTATTTCTGTATGCGCAACATAATCCGTGAATGAGTTTTACATGCGGATTACTTTTCCGAATTTCTCTCTCTAAAAGAATCAGAAATTTGATCTTGAAAATCCTTACTTTTGACAATAAACAAGTTTATTTAGCAGAATCTCAAGATTATATTCCTGTATTTTGTACAGCATTATTAAAGCCAAGCATCGTTTTTATTCTATCTCAGTTTCTGGTGTTTATTATGGTTTTTATTCTATCTCAGTTATCATTAATGATGTAAATTATATGAAATTATAATGCTTAACTATTTATTATCGAATCTCCAAGAGGGAAAAGTCGTCATTATGCCTATAATCTATTATTCTAGAAAGTGACAGAATTCAAAATATTTTTATATTTTAGTACATTTAAATTATTTGATAAAATTATTTGATTATTTGGATAAACTCCCAATTAATTCATTAAAGAATTGCGATAGGCAAAATGGGATATTGTTCTGAGAACAGTCTTGGTTGCGCCAACTTGGCTTCTTTAATTGTATGGGCGGCATTTCATCATGCCAACGGAAGTAAATACTACAGATAATCAAATACTACAAAATAAATACTACAATAATAAATACTATAGTAATAAATACTAATTACTATACTACAATAATATATACTAATTACTATACCACAATAATAAATACTAATTACTATACTACAATAATAAATACTAAAAATAAATACTACAGATAATAAGTAATACTACAGATAATCCCTTAGCAAGGGAAAAGTATTACGGCTGTCTACCTAAAGGAAGTACGTCATCGAATGACAACCATCGCCTGCCATACCACAATAAGCTGTTTCTCCTTTTAATTACTATACTACAATAATAAATACTACAGATAATCCCTTAGCAAAGGAAAATTATTACGACTGTCTACCTAGAAGAAGTACGTCATCGAATGACAACCATTGCCTGTCATAACGCAATAAGCTGTTTCTTCCTTTAATTACTATACTACAATAATAAATACTAATAATAAATACTACAGATAATCCCTTAGCAAGGGAAAAGTACTACGAGTGTCTCCCTAGAGGAAGTACGTCATCGAATGACAATCATTGCCTGCCATACCACAATAAGCTGTTTCTCCCTTTTTGGCGTCAAGGCTGTTCTCCGAACAATATCCCTAAAATGTATTTAGTTTCATAACTGCATCAGTTTTGAGCTGAAACTGAGATGAATACTAGTTGCATTTAATAACAAATGAAAATTATCTTAAATATAAGTTTTTTTCTCAACGCAACATCGTTTCTCACTCATTTCGCGCAAATACACATTATAAAGTGTTTTATTTTTACATTAGATTATTCATACAGATTACCATGGTCTAAAATTCTAAAAGTTCAGGTTGCTGGAAATCGTTATAGAAGGATAAAAGATGTAACTTAAGAGAGTGAACCTTTCAAAACTTTATTATACATAGAAGATGCAAAGCAAATGTCCAGCCTGCATTATCTATAGTTGAGGAAGAACATTTTGACCTTGGTGAAAGCATTTTACATAACATAGGTGTAAAAAATGGTAACTTCCTTTCGGAAATGAGACTAGTGACTAAATCCTTTAAAAACAGATTTCGTAATGCCGTAGGGCATCGCTGAGCAATATCATTATGCCCTGCGATTTGATTATGTTAGAAGACGTAACGAATTTTCTAAAAACTCACTTTTAGGCTTTTTGAAAAAATAATAACTGATGAAAGTTTATGCACGTTTTATGCAAGTCTTCATCAAACTCATCTTAAGACGCTTAATTAATGGTTACTTTTTAAATTTCGTTAAAGTTTTATTAACTGCTATGGTTTTTATTAACTGCTACATTTTAAGGACTGTTTGATTTTGCCAATAGAAAAAAAAACACTCTTGAAAGTAAAAGATGGTTATATTGGATACACTTGCAAAGAGCTCTTGGAAAGATATTTATACCGAAGAAGTCATGCATGTTCGTGAGTGGGTAGTCATGGGCATTCGCTATTTTAAGTTCTCTGTGTATTTTGCTAATACGTACATAATAAGGGACTTTTAAAATGACGCGTAACATTTTGTTTTGAAAGAACATGTTTTTCTTCCTGATATTGTCAACTATGCCCCATGCCGGACTTGCATAGCTACGTATAGGTCTTATAACAGCTAAAGCTAAAAAGTTTTCCCTTTATTCTGTGGCTGAGTTTTGATTTCCGGCCAATTATCGGGAAAACTGCCATTAATAATATCTTAGCCTCTTTTTAACGGCTTAGATGATTGATCTTTAAATTTGAGCGTCGTCAATAACACCAAGGTATTAATCGGAAGTGCTATGTCGAGTGCTAGAGCTCCATTTATTATATCCTTGCACGAAGTAAAAGAAGTACTGTAATTGCGAATAATTACAAGTATATTTCAAAGGAAATATATACTTTGATCGTTCCTCTAATCCATTTGAACGATTTGTTTGCGGCATGTCTGTATGTACGGACAGAATAAAGGACTCTTATTTCCGAAACAGATTTAAAATGAATTTAAAAGAATTCAAAAGGAAGTTTTTGTGGCATCTGTTCCTTAGCACGTATATATGTATGTATCTCACATAATTAAAAACCAATTAGCCGCAGAACGTTGAAGTTTTGCATATGGAACTGCTATAACATGTAGATGTGCATCTCGCTTTTTTACTGCATTTGGCAGTACAAAGCTTACAATTATGCACACGCACCCACGCACCTGTCCTTACCCCGCTTAAAAGTCCTTACCAACTTTTAGTTTCGCAAATCGTAGTCGTAGGCATGTACTTCGAATTACAGGAGTGTTTTGGCAATTTCAAGTTTAAAAATTCAATTTTCAACAAATACAGAAATCTAATTTTTAAAGCGGTCTCCCTGTTCCTAAACCGATATGTGGGAAAGTTTTATACTCATTATGAAAAATTAAATTATAAAAAGTTTGTATCCCGTATTGACAAGGAATTTAACAAGGAATTGAAATTGACAAGGAATTTAATTTCAAAGCTTGCAGTCTTTGATGTCATTTTTGTTTGCCTTGAAGAATTGGTTAATTAAGTAAAAATAATTCGAGGAAATAAGTTAAATTGAAGTGCAACAAAAATGTGCTTAATTTAGTAGGCCATACGAAGAAGTCATGTGGTGTCCACATCAGATTTTTTTCACGTCCCTGTGAACCGGAAAATTTTTCTTGTAACGTCTGAGTAATGTTATATTACATTTGGCTGGATTAAGTTTTATTCTTCTAAGTTACACCAAAGGCGACAGTGTTGTCTACGTACTTTCGGGAATCCAGGGTTTTAGCGAGATTATAGACTTGGTGAGAATCGCCGTATGATCAGCATATTTTGCAATTTTCTCATTCAATGATCCCGGTATGTCATTAATACACGTATTGAAAAACATGGGTCTAATTACAGTCCATTGTAGAATACACACTTTTATTCTTTTTCCTGTGAGAGGGGCAATTTGGAAGTCGTATCTAGAATGTTCTGTTCTTTAAATATGATGAGTTTATCTTGATGAAGATAATGGCAGCTGAATTTGGAAGCTACACAGAATTAAATAACAGAGATGTTCCTTACTTAAGATCACAGTCGGAAGGAAGTAAAAATACGACTGATTAGTAGTAGGATTAGACTATTAGCAACAACGTGGTCGGAAGGCAGAAAACGCTGTCCTAACTCTTCTACACTCTCCTAGGCTCTTTTAGTGAATTCATCCAGACCTCAGCTTAAATACTTTTTTCTACCGCATTTAAATAAAGCGTAATCTTACAAACTCGTTCTGGCAGGGAAACGTAGACGAGAAAATAAAGGAAGGGCTTCTTCAAAAATAAGAATAAATAATAAGAAATTAAACAAATTAAACATACTCTACAAGAGTATTTACAGATTCGAATTAATGTCTTGAAATCTTAGGTGGAAGAAAACTTAAGAAAGGTTATCTTAGACAAATAATACTTTCCGAAAACTCCGAAAAACTGAGATTCAGAAAATTAAAATTTTTTATGGAATTCTTTACTAACAATGGTTATTTGTCTAAATGGATTCATCGACAGTTAAATAGTTAAATGTCAAAAGCAAGTCATATGAGAACCTTAAGAAACTATAATAGTAAATGAAAACCGATAATTGAGGAAGTCAAAGGCTGGAATATTAAATGGTGAATGGTAATCTCTCTTAGAATTTCTACGTTATCTGAGAATAAAAGACCTTACACAGATAATGTAAAAATCGATGTAGTTATTGATATATCCTGCAATAAAAAGTTCTTCCAAAGATATTGAATCGCTATTTTATGCGTTCCGGCTTATGAGTTTTGCTTTTAAATCTCCTATAACATCCCTTTGTTTTCGTGCAATAGAAATTGCAGAAAGCTATATATATATTCTTCATAAAAAGTTTCTTTCGTAAAATAATTGCATAGTAGTTAAATTCACGAATAAAGTTGCCTTTTTCTTTGCATTTAAAACTGCCTTTCCTCAGTTTTCCGAAAATAATTAAATTTCATTACTGTCCTCAAAGTAAATTTTAACAGTTTTCTGATAATATGATAATGTTAAAAATGCAGAAGTGTGCAAATAAATTGAATCACCGTATCACTTTGCGTAATCTAATAATATTCCAGATCCACCTGAACGGTAATTGGACTATATATATACATCGGCCGAACTAAAGTTGAGCTTTGTGTTACTTACAACATTAAATGGCAGTAATATCCTTCTGCGAGTAAATGTATTTTGTGTAGCAAAGCGGAATCATTTGGGAGCAGTATTAGAAGACAGTAGAATGATCTCTTTTGGGTAATTAACTCTAACTGCGTCTAAAGCTTTTACTAGAATTGAAAAATTGAAGGTTTTCGTGATATATTATTATGTAGCAAGATCAATCGGTTGTAACCAATACAGTGAGGCTCGTTTATAGACAAAATTCGGTCAAATTGGGTTAGGCTAGGTTACATAAATATGACAAAGCACACCAGGGCTATTTGTATAAGGTGAGACACACCTTCATGACGGACATTTTAAGGAAAACTGGGTCATAATTGACGTTACACTTACGGAAAACTACGAAACAATTATGAAGGGATCGAACCCAGGTCGAACTGTGAGTGTGTAGCAGTCTCTTAACCAACCGGCTACTGCTGGGGGCCTCATCAAATTGGAACTGTAAATAAAATGCCCAGCAGTGTATTTCGAAAAGAATCTGCACTTTCATAAGACCCTTATTCTACTCATCTGTCATGCACAAACCAAAAATTGACATAATCTAATTTAGAACGGTATGTAAAGGAGAAGAGGGAGTCGGTATAAGCAATGGTATTCACCTCTGGTGTTTGATTTCAAAGCGGCTGACGGACTACTAGCTGAGGAAGTTGTTGCTACTCATTGCAAAGATATTAGATCATTAAGGAATGTGAATGAACTATTTCACAATGCAAAATAGTGATATTCTCCGATGAGTTTGAATTTTTTTCGAAAGCTTCCAATGATCAACATATAAACACTCACATACTGAAGAATTTAGGCATGGTTGCGCGTGTTTTTCGGAGAAGAACGTTCCAAATCGCCTGGGAGTACTTTCCATATGCAAGAAATAGTAGATTTAAATTTAACAACTAGTATGTCAACGCCCAGATCTAAGCACAGTTTATACAGCAAATTATTGCTTCCCATTCTAGAGTGGTTTGGACATACATTGAACAGCATTTTCCAAGAAGAACATGTAATATTGCCAACCTGCTAAGTATTTAGATTCGTATACAGTTTCCTATGTTATAAATTTTTAAAAGAAGCTACAGGATAAGAATTTACATACATTTACGTGAAGAGATAGCAATTCATGTTTAAACTCCACAAAAGATTTTAGGAACAAAATATGTCTGTCAAGCGTCGTTGAAAAGGAAACTTAACACAATGATGAAGCTCCGAGATAAACTAATTTAGATATGGTTCCAAGAATAATCTCCATGAATAGATTGAAAATTTCATTTTAACCTCAACACAGCACAGTGCAGCCATCATCAAGGCCAAACTTACAATACGAAATGCTAGTAATGTTAGCCAGTTGTTACTACAAGATAAATATTTATTTTCCTTTCCGTTCCTTATTAACGTCTCCTTTTTATGACAGATACAGTGATGTATTGTGCCTTTTAAAAATAAATTGTGTTAACAGCAATTTTTAATCAATTCTTATACTATATGTGGGATGCCATTTTTTGCGTCCGTCAGATGGCGATGTACGCTGTCTGATAGAACTCTGGCTTTGTGAAAAAGGGCAGACTAGACTGTCATGATGAAGCAAGAGAAAACTGACGAAAGACGAGACGCATGCGTTAGGAAGGAAATTTTGTTATTTTTCTCTACGCTGACAATATACACATTCATATCGTCTATTTTTATACTGTGTAAAAATCATTAATATCTCAATTAAATTTTTAGTTTAAAAGTGTCAGTTTGATTAGTCGATTATTTTCCCTCTAGACACCAAATTCTTCAGCCATTTATGAAGTAAGTTAAAAGTTGAGGCAAGAGTAGTAAGTATCTGCTTATAGATAATGGAGGATCAGGCTGCGATGAGCCTAGGATAATAAATGAACAGCGACGAAGAATGCGACTTTGGGAACGAGTAAGTCCATTTCGAAATATTTATTTCCATATTGTTAAGAATAGTGAACTACTGTACTGCTAATCCAGACGATTTAAATTCTATGCGTAAAATTTCTAATTTTTTAAGAACTGGTCCCACAAAGTTTATTAAAGTGTAGAGACATTAGGATTCCTGATGCTGAGAGACGTGAGAAATGAGCAATGCCCTTGCCTGGACTCGAATATCGGACCTCTAGAATACGCGCCGAGTGTGCTGACTATTACACCACGAAGGCATGCTAAAAAAGCGGGAGAAATACCTTATAAAACTTTCACATCAAATTATATTTGGAACTTAAATTGAGAGGAAAAATAGATCAAGACTGCTTAACATTTGTGGTTTTCCATCTGATTTTAATGTAGCAAAAACACGCACGCGCACACACGCATGCACGTACGCACACACGCACGCACGCATGCACTACTTCAGACGTGCACTACAAACGATTTTATTTCTGCGCGTAATTTTGTAATTTGTTAATTATGAGTCAAATACTGAAAAAAACTGTGACTTAATATTGAAGAGTCTCTGCGATTTTAAGATTTTAAAATCCGAAACTCATCTGATAATGAGTTATCCGCAAACGAATGTGTTCGCAATTCTGATAAGGATGGTGATGTTAATTCTGTTAAGTTAGCTCTCCTACCATAAATAATTCAGTAGATCAAACATTATGACGCCTGGTAATATATCAGTACATTTTCGTGGCGTTTCGGAAAGTGTTTCAGAATTTAATGGAACTGATACAAATCCAGTGTTTCAGAATGGAACTGATACAAATCCGGTTGAACCATGGATTTGCGATCTAGAATAATCTTTTAAATTATTTAAGTTATCTGAATTACGAAACATTGTCTTTGCTAAAAATTTCTCACTTGTTCTGCTAAAGTATTTGTTCGATTTCTGAAAGATATTATGTCATAGGACATATTAAAGGAAAATGTTTTATCTGAATTTGGTTCTAAAATAAACATTGCACAACTTCATAATTTTTTACAGAAACGACATTTAAAACCGGTGAATCCCTTAATTGCAATACCAGAAGTAGCCCATCGTGTCTCTATTGACGATGCATCTATTCTTGATTATGTAATGGAATACGCGATCCAAGTAGCAACAAACATATTTTATATGGGTGTAAAACCACTTCTGAATTTAAGCAGAAATTAAAAATCTATGAGGAAATTAGCGCTCCCCATACAAAGCCTAAGGGTTATTTAAGTACTAACACATAAAATAAAGCACGCAGTACGCCCAGTAAGAGTAAAGAATCAAGGTATTATAATTGTGGGGTATAGGTCATAAGTCGAACTCGTAACAATAAGAGTAAAGTATTTAAGTGCTTTAAATGTAACGTATTTAGACCCAAAACCATGGATTGTTCCAAGAAACGTCACCTAAAATTATCCAAGTTGCCTCAGCTGTAATTCTAATTACTCAAACTTCTCAGAAAGAATTGCATGAAACATAATCTGCAAATAGATACTTTAATAGATACGGGTAGTCAAGTAACGTCAATCCGAGAAGATGTACATAAGAAGATAGATTCCTCTGATCTTAAGCTGGCAGATCTACAGTTAACGGGATTTGGCACAGAGAAAATTAAACAAATTACACAAAATTAAAGATGTGAGATTTTTTTTTTATTGAAAATTTTAAATTCCTTGTGCACCACATAGTATTACACAAGGCTTGCAAAGGTAAGTAAAAGAAAACAAATACAATAACAACACAAAATAATAATAAAAAATAACTTACATATTCACAGACGACACGTAAGAGATAAATTTACAGAAGAAAAAGAAAGCCATTTTATCTTGGACAAATACATGAAGAGGGGGAGGAAATGTAATATTCACAGATTTTAACCTAGAAATAAGTTCTTTTCGTCCTTCCTCGAGCTTTGAACAATCGAACAACAAATGTTCGACATTTTGTACTCCCCCGAAGCTGCATGAACACAAGTCTGTACTAGATAATCTAAATCTCTTCAGATAAGAATTGAATTTACCATGTCCAGTTAGAAATTGAGTAATTTCAAAATTACAAAGAAAGTGTTTATTATTCAATCTGTGAAGAATGGAAGGAAAATATAGTTTAGTTAAGGAGGCATTAGTAGAATTCCTGTATAGTTCATTCCACTTGAGTATTGTATCCTCCCTACTTTTGTCCTTGAAAAATGACTTGGGCAGTATCATTGGAGTAATGACTTGAAGATTTGTAGCTTGTTTTGCCAACCAATCAGCCCTTTCATTTCCTAGATTGCCAGTATGGCCACGTACATGAGAAAAAATAACATCAACACCTTTGTTATTAAGGTCTTTAAGAAGGGCATGAGAAGTGACAATTAATTTGTTACATGAGAAGATATTCCTAAGTGAATATAAGGATGAAAGGGAATCAGTGCGAATAAGAAATTTGGCACTTAACGAATAGTTGTTAGATATCCACTTAATTGACTCACTAATGCAAAGTAATTCGGCTTGGAAAACACTGCATTCATTGGGGATTCTAAAGAGTTTATATTCCAGTTCAAAACCATGATGGAAAACGACATAAGCTAATCCAACTCGATTATTAATTTTACTGCCATCTGTATAACACACAACAGGGAAATTATCATCAACGGAATTGTCATCAATGATAATTTGAATTGGCAAACGATCGGCAGGATGAGGAAGATCTTCAAACAACACCTTGGTATCGAACATAAATTTGCTGATGGTATCTTTAAACTTTTTATCATTTAAAACATGAAGGTCAATCGGAGGAAATCCTGAAATTACGAAACAGGCTTCATAGCTAATTGTTCTGTATCCACGCACAACTCTTAGTAAAATTCTCCTTTGAATTCTGCGAAGTATACGGGAATTAATCTTCTTTTCTAAAGCTGTTCCCCACACTCTAGATGCATAGCAAATAAAGGGGACAATACCCTGCTTATAAATCATATTAATAACATTAGATTTTAAACCAAAAGTATTGCAAGATACACGATTAAGTCCTCTAAGTATATTTTCACACTTATTAGATAAATACATAATATGATTTTTCCAGCAAAACTTATGATCAAGAATAACGCCTAAATATTTAATTTCATTCACCGTTTCGAGTAAGGCATTATCCAAGTACAACTGTTGGTTTGAATAGCTGACATGCTTTCTTTTAATTATCATAATTTTAGATTTATTAGGATTGAATTCCAATTTTTGTTCTCTGGACCAATTGGAAATAATATTAAGGGTGTTCTGAGCCGTATTAAAGAGAGCAATGGGACACTTTTCTTGAAAACAAATTAGCAGATCCTCAGAAAAAGCAATTGTTTTACAACTCGGACAATATGAGAGTCTATTGAGTAAATCATTCATAATTAAATTCCACAGTAAAGGTCCGGAAACCGAGCCTTGAGGGCAACCTCTTTCTAAAATGCGGGAGGAAGAAACGTGGCCAAGGGAGAGCAATGCAGATCTGTCATGCAGAAAATCTTTAATAAGGCGGAAAATATTACACGGAATACCAGCTTTCCTTAAAAAAACAAGTATCCCAGGCCACCAGGCGTGGTCGAAAGCACCTTTGATATCAAGGAACACTAAAACTGTGTGTAAATTTTTCTTCTTACCTTCGTCCACTATGTCTTTTAAGTACCAAAGAGCATCTTCACAGCTCTTATGAGGGGTAAAACCAAACTGTGCTTTGTTTAACATTTTTTTATTATGGAAGAACCAGGTAATTCTATTAACAAACAGCTTTTCTAGGCATTTTCCTAAACTGGGAAAAAGACTGATGCATCTCAAGTTATCTAAATGCGGGATACGAAGACCACTATTCTTAGGGATTAAAACGACATTCGCTCTTTTCCAGCAACGAGGAAATGAACCAAGCTTCAGACAAATATTGAAGATTTTGGAGAATAAATTTGGAAACATTCTATGAACTTGCTTCAAAATTTCGTTTGAAATAGAATCAAGACCAGCAGCTTTATTGCATTTAAGGTTTTCTATAACACTATTAATTTCTGACATAGTGAAAGGAGGATTAGCAACATAATTTAATGAAGCTTCAGCCCTAATCATTCTATGAAACGAATTATCCGTGCTATAAGGGTTCGTGAGAAAGCTTCTGTTAAGAACCTTGTTAGTTGTTTCTTCGAGCGACTTTGTACAATTACCAGATGGAAGATAAATTCCACTGACTTCAATTCCTTTCATAAAATTTTGCTTTATACCATTCGTATATATTTTTTTCCAAACATTCCTTTCATTAATACTCATTAGAAATTCTCTCCAAGAGTTAAGCTTTGCATCCTGGAGCTTTAAGCTGTAAGTATGTCTTAAGTGAAGATATTTTTGTTTATATAACTCTAAGAATAGGGTTACGATTTCGTTGAAACCTACGTCTAGCAGCGTTAACCTGCTTTCTTATACATTCGATTTGAGATTTGAAGATGAATTCGAAATTGGAGTTTCTTCATTTAAATCAAATATTTGTGTTATCACAAATTATCGAAATCCTCTTACAAGCTATCATTGGTATAGATGTTATAAGGCAAGGACTATTAACTATAAAATGAACAGGGAGTCAAAATGAAAAAAAATTGCAGCCAGAAAACTATTTGATGTGCATTCGTGATATTTATAATATTGAGGAAATCGATTAAAATCATACTAAAGACTGTGTAGATCGATATGAAATACTGAAATTAGTAACGAATTACAAGCCGAATAATATAAAAACATCTGCCCTGAAGATAAAGCTAGTGCTGACAGATGCTGCTAGTGTTCAATGTGCGGTTCCTAAATTTTCTGTGTGTAGAGAGGCCAAATATTATTGTGCTGGTTCTGCTTTTATGCGAAGAGGTCGAAAATAAAACGTTTTTTACAAACTCAATTTCTATTGTATTATTTCCCCCTCGCAGAGCAGCTTGAAACTGACAAATAGATTTGTGGCTGGCTACACAAACAAATCATAAAACCAAGCGGTTCCCGATTACTGAAGTAATGTTGTGTTAAGCTGAAAGAAGGTTGGCTCATACCGACTACATGTAGATTTTAGACGTCTGAATAAATTAGTTTCCACTCCCATTAATTGATGACATCGTTGATAAATTAGAATCGGCAACTGTATGAACTACATTATACTTGAGAAATGCTTTTTTTTCAAGTGAACGAAGAAAGTAGAAAGTACACATCTTCAGTTGAGGAAGTACACATCTTGAGTTGAGGAAGTACACATTCTGAGTTGACGAAGTACACATCCTGAGGTTAGAAATGGCCTTTAGCTGGGTCGTAATATTATATAGGATGTTTGAAATGTCCAAAAATCTCTTCCCCTTTAGGGCTCATTTCAGTTAGGAGAACAAGGAAAAAGCCGGGTGAGACAAGTCTGCGGAGAAGGGTGGGTGATTCAAAGACACAACTACCCTGTTGACCAAGAACTGCTGCATCAGAAAGTCGGTGTAGGGCTGAGCGTTGTTGTGGAGCAGGGTCCAGTTGCCTTGCTAGGCGTACTGGTGACTTACCCGCTTGATCCATACAGTAGCGTTTACGCATTTCCACGTACACTGCTAAAAAAAAAAATCTTTTCTATATTTCCCGTTCTGCTCGGCCGATTGACGAAATTCAAATTCCGTTTTCAATGTCTCGAAAGCACGACTTAGGATATATATTAGATTTATATATAGCTTTGTTCTAATATAGGTATTTTGACACAAAATCAGACTTTTTCTGAAATAACATACCAATTTTTTTCCGTATTACAATTCTACGACTCAAATTATGCCGAGATATTAAATTTTGTAAAATTTGGTGCAAAATTTACGGAGAAATTCAGAACTTAACGAAATTTTTTCAGTTTGAGCCAAAAATAATTCACTTGGCGAACTTCTTAACACATGGCAACCTATTTTCCCATCCCTTCCATCTTGCAGGAGCGGAAAAAAGTCACATTGTTCCTATCTTCTTATATTGTGGATAACCGCAAAAAAGTCACATCTTTCTTACTTTCAAATAATTTTAACAAAGTGCGTAAAGCACATTTCCGCTATTATCGCTTTAAAAAAATATGCCAAATTTCAAAACGCACCAATATATAAATTCACGCATATCTTCGGAAATTTTGAATAAAAAGCTCTAATTTTTTGCAGGTATGTTTAGAATATACAACTACTTTAAGATGATTGTAAGAATTTTATAGGTTATAATTCAAAATGTTTTTCGAAAAATTTATAAAAATTATTTTAAAATGGAAATTTTAAAAATAAATCATAAAAAATGGGTAAATTTTATTTGGAATGAACCTAAATTTGGAATGTGTACGAAGGAATCAAATAAGTTTCATAAAAATAGAGATATTAATAAATACATACCAAATTGAATTAACATTGAGGAACTAAAACTTTTAGACCCAATTTCTTAAAAACTACTTGCGCGATTTTTATGTTATGTAATACATACTTAGTTATACTTCAGTTGTTGAATTAAAATATCTGAATTGTAATGATTTATCTTAATTCTGTTATCAGACTTAAAAGTTTTTAATTTGTTTTTATTTTGTAGTTGATCTTAAATTTCTTTGCCTTGTTGAAAAGTAATTGTTGTCATTTAATTTTTTTGACAGTTTTGGTTAACTGTGAATTTAAGTTGCTTGAGTAATTTTATTTTTTCTTTTTCATAAGGTAGTTTGGTTAACTATTTAATTTTTTTTGTTTAGTTAATACTTATTTTTAACTTGTTTGCTTAATGTTTAATTTCTGGTTAAGTTGACCCTTAAGGTCAATTTAAAAAAAACACTTTTAAAGTTATTTGCCTTACACAAGTTGGTGTTAAGGTTTAATTTTAATTAGGCTTTGTTAACGTACCCTTTTTCTGGTAAGTTGGAATCCATATTTTCTGACGCTGGTGGTCGTGTTTGGTGTTGTAGAAAACATAAAAATTTTTCTATGTGATTATTATATTTCAATTGAAGAAATTTTCTTCGGTCTTTTATTAATTTAGTATTTAAAAACAAATCCTTAATTCTTTTCTTAAAAACTTTTACGTTACATTTGGGAATCAAGATTTGCGACTTTGTTTTGACGTTTGCTTGCTCTGCCAGACAGTGGTCTGGAAAATATCTTTCGTCAAGTGCGAAATCTGCACCTTGTTGAATCAGCTTGTTTTGTATGCAGCTACGCCACGCCAAGTTGAGGGGTCGGGGTGATTCGCATTCTTACAGGCGGTCACCATGCTAAAATGGGACCCTGAATGAGGCTAGCTCCTGCTTGTCAGGTTGATGACCCTGGAGGGTCGGCGATTATTCGCCAACTTCTGTCTAACCAACCCCCTTGCTTCACCTTCTAGTTTTTGATTCCGCTCCTAGGGTTGCCATGCACTTGGCTGGTTTTGGGCCGTCTCGGATCGCTGAACGAGAGATTGGCGAGAAGAAGAAAAAGGGCGTGCAGTGATCTACGAGGGAGAGGAGACTCTGAAGTTTGCGCCAGACGGGAGAAGGAAAATTTTTCTGAAAGTTGTCGACAGACCAGAAAGCAGTCGCTCCGTCCTGAGTACTAGGTCTATGTAACAGTAGAAAGATGGCTGAAGAATTTGCGGAGAGAAAACCACCGATGGTCGGCGACGCAGTAAGGACGATACCCAGATAGAAGGGGCGGAAGGCTCTATAACTTCATTACTTGCCCATCATATTAACTTACATTCTCTTTCCTTTTTAGATTCAATATGGCTGAACGTTTCATCAATGTACGCTGTTGAGTGCAAGAATGTTTCATCAATGTACGCTGTTACGTAGCAGAATGTTTCTTCAATGTACGCTGTTTAGTAATTGTGATTTTTTGTTGGGATTCCCTCTTTGTAGAGCAAACGGTATGAAAAATTTTATTCTCATTTTGAACCACACATCCACCACCTAATGTATATTGTTACTAGTTCTGTTTACCTTTAATAAATGAAATATTTAATTTAACTTAACTTGTATGTTTTCACTTAGAACACTGGACCCAATAAATTTAATTTAAACTTGAACGGGCTATAAACCAAATTTAAACACAACGCTTTCTTAATACTTTACTGTTGGAGTATTATCTGGTACTATTTACTGTTATTTTTGAACACACAGGTTTTACAGTCTAAATGTTGTTTTATCTTGTCTGTCACACAATTTTACACCCATGCAGTATTTATTATAGTGACATGATTTAAAGTTGTTTATTCCTATTCTTGACTTTCATGTGTATTGAACATTGAAAACTTTAAATTAGAGAAAAAACTCCAACATTTACAAAACTTGGCTGTTTGGCATAATTTAAGTCGTAGAATCGAAATATGGAAAAAAAAGTGGCATGTCATTTCAGAAAAAGTCCGATTTTGTGTCAAAATACCTATATTAGAACAATGCTATATATAAATCTAATACATATCCTAAGTCGCGCTTTCGAGACATGAAAAACGCGCAATTTGAATTTCGTCAATCGGTCCAACAGAACGGAAGATATAAAACTGTCCCCCCGCTTTTTTTTCCGCAGTGTTTTTTTTCGCAGTTTTAAGTTCTTTGCTTGCTCGCGATGTGGCTTGCTTTGGGCTCCAACCGACAAATAATACCAGAACAAACAACAGCGCCAATGCAGCCATGATTGGAACTTTTACCCGTACTAATGATAAAATGTACACTTTTCTCTATCCATTAACGTTAGAATCATGTTTCTATCGTTTGTAGTTTGGAAGAAATATATGTTTGTAATCTGCTCTTTCTTTTTGAATAACCCTGTATAATACCACTTTCAATAGCTTTACTTTCAAAACTAAATTTGCAATTTCAGCATTGTATTAGAACACATTTTCAGTGCAATTTAAATTATTTAGTAATACAATTTTTAAAAAGGCCTTTTTGTTAATTTCTGCAGCGAAAGCCTAAGACATTAAAATTTTCATTTAAAATTGAAAACGCATTCTAATGTCTCAAAAATTCTACAGAAAGTGAGATTTAAAATTATAAGGTGCATACTAAAGCATTGCTGTTTAGAAAAGAGGTAATGTATAAGGACTCTTAAAATTTCTGTGCGTAGAGGGGGCAAATATTATTGTGCTGGTTCTGCTTTTATGCGTTAGAAATATGCAAAGAGGTCGAAAATAAAACGTTTTTTACAAACTCGACTTTTTTGGTATTATTTGACGATGCAGCGGTTAAGTACCTGGGTTTTAGTTTTTATTTATTACCCATTAATCAGCTAACAGTAAAGGGACGTATATTATTTCAATAATAAATAATTATATAAATTCCTTTGTCAACAAATTTTTATTGGATACGAATACACGAATACGAATATACGAATATTTTAAAATATAAAATTTAAGTAGTTCACAAATAAAGTGCTCACAATAAGTTATATTTATTGCTATTGAAATAGCAGGTAACATTAATTCAATCAATTATTAATACAAAAAGACATTAGGTTGTTTTGAAGGAGGAGTCATGAAAAATGAACAATGTCCTCGCCAGGACTCGAACCTTCTCAAATACGCGCTGAGTGCACTGACCGTTACACCACGAAGGCATGCTGAACGGAGAGAAAAGTATCTATATACTCTAGGTGGATCGGGCTGCGCCCACTTCTGGCACTTTATATACTTCTCCTTTTAAAGGGCGACAGCAGATTAGGGGACTCAATCGCTAAATCCTGGTGGTGAAAAAACTATCATGAACCATCTTTTAGTTCGGGAGCCACAGTAGAGTCATTAGGGTTTTCTGGGAAGAAGACGTGAAAAATGAGCTTTGCCCTCCACGGGACTCGAACCTGCACCTCTCGAATACGCGCCGAGTGTGCTACCGTTATACCACAAAGGCATGCTGGGAGAATGGAGAAAATACTTTATAAATATTTAAAAGCTGTGCTATATACCTAAAACTTATACTGATTTTATAAGAACAGTCCAATTAGAAATAGTTGTTCAACATGCCGCTGTAGGTTTAAAATTTGATTAAAAAATTAAGAAAACAAACTGGATGTAAATGAAGGTAAATTTTCTGATTTCACTTTACAGCGAAGCATTTTACATAAATAGTGCTGAAAATGTAGCAGTTGTACTTTCATTAAAATTTAGTTCCGTAAACTACGTAGGTTTCGACTTAGATTTCAAGTGAATTATAAACAATATACAAAAATCTTTAACCGTACATATAAAACTGAAAGTGGCTTGGCGGCTTCTTGCTTTACTTTCGTAAATATTGATGCTAAGACCCTCATTTCAAATTAAACAAACTCCTTAAAATGAAGCACACAATTTATATGAACTGCTTCATCACGCTGAACGAGAGTTACAGGAAAAAGGCTAACTTTATATGTACATCACCTTCAAACAAGAAAATATTTCTAAATTATTGACAATAATAAATAAAATACTTTAGTACAGGAAATAAAAATTAGCTTCCTATTTGTTACGTGCAAAAGTCACGAAGATATTTGAGAAAAAGATTTCTGACTTTCCGATGCTTCAGAACCAAGTAGAGTTCGAACGCACAATTTCGCATATAGTTCAATAACGCAAAACGTTCAATTTCGCACATTGTTTATAACGAGCGAAATTGAACTTGAAAAAAAAAGCAATTATATGACTTAAATCAATTTAATGAGAAAAAGCATTTCTCACATCGATGGGTAAGGAAAGTTGATTACGTGCAACAGTTTGAATTTTGTCACTTCTGCGAATAGCACGTTAATATTTTTTGATGTAATTAGTATCTTCTGCTCCTAACTTTAATCTGTATAGTAACTTCAGCAACATTTCAGTGTGTTACCCCTCAAAATTTTAATTAATGACACTTTGACTCATTTTGATCTTGTTAGGTTCGATCATATTAGGAAGTATGATTTTTGTTTGATTGGTATGTGCATGAAAAACAAACGACAGTTCTCTCACTGACAGTTTCGACGGTTATCTTTTAAAAATTAATTCTCATATATATATATATATATTAATTAAAGATTGTCATGCGACATGTATCTTTAATCGATATATTTCTTAATTTGAAAGCATGTATCCTTTATATTATCTCAAAGAGTTTCTTTATATTTTAGGACAAGAATTTAAATTTAAACTGGATTAAATGCTTAATTTACATGCTAATTTTTAAGAAACTGTTTATAACTATGAACACCTTGTAATAATTAAACCCACAATGGAATTCCAAAGAATTTCTTTAGAAGGATTTCTAGCCATTTTTAAATTTCCCCTTTTCTCAATAACTTAAGTTTCTAAAAGTTTTTATCTTATGAAGCTAAGAAACTTTGCCTCTACCTCAATGCACCTGTCATAAAACTCTTACAGTAAAGAAGAGTTCGGTAACATTAAAAGCATATTATCTCAATTCGAGTGTAAAAGGAAATTCGGAAGAATATAAAAAGATGGAAGTTTTGGAGAAAGAATTTAAAAATATGGTTTCTGAGGAACAGAATATTTTATTTTTTTCCCCACCAGAAAGTGCGTTCCCCTTTCTCTTTCTTCTCAAATGTATTTTTGAGGAGCTCTCGAAACATTTTCAGAGTTCTGATACCAAAATGCATCTGCGATATGGCAAATGGAATCGTAACTCTCACCATGTTGTAAGAAAATGGAGCTCTATTAAAAAGCAAAGCAAATAAAAACCTAAAATAGTTAAACAACTTTAAAATGTATTACTTCGTAGCCAGATATTTTCCCCGGAAGTCTTTTGAAATGCTCTGCTTCAAAACTCCAGAGATATGGTGTTTCCTTTTTTTCTGCTAAAATTCTTCTATATACCGCATCCAACAATTCCAACTTTGTTAAATTCAAAACTTTAAGTATAGGGATATAAATCAACATTTCTTTCTTAGCAATGCGTGGAATACGAACGTTTTGCAAGAATGGAATACTAAAATGAAAGATTTAATAGTTAAAATTTTTATGACAAAAATGCTTCCATTTCAAAAGAATACCTAAATAAAATCATTTTGCAAAATTTGGAATAACAGGATACTGAGAATTTTAATTTATCGTCTTTAATTTATATTAAAATTAGCAATGTATTTTGATCGAAATAACAACGAGAGTTCTGAAAAATATTTTGATACTTCTAGGGGCAAAAATTATCTTTAACGGATTTATTATTTGAAACTCAATTTTTATGAAGTGACACTTTTCAGATATTTATTCCATTAATTTTATTGATACAGGGCCGATTGACGAAATTCAACTTGTGTTTTACATATCTCGAAAGCGCGACTTAAGATATGTATTAGATTCATATATAGCATTGTTCTAATATAGGAATTCTGACACAAAATCAGACGTTTTACTAAAATGACATGCCAATTTTTTTCCCACATTTCTATTCTACGCTTCAAATTAAGCCAAAGTGCCAAGATTTGTAAAAATCGCACGAGTAGTTGTTAAAAAATTAGCTCTCAAAATTTTAGCTCCTCAATGTTAATTGAATTTTATATATGTTTATTAATATTTCTTTATTTATTAAACGTATTTGAGTCTTTTTTTCACGTTTCGAAATTTAGGTCCTTCCAAATAAAATTCGTTCATTTTTATGATTTATTTTTAAAATTTGTATTTTAAAATAATTTTTATAAATTTTTTGAAATGAATTTTGAATTATAAGCTATAAAAGTTTTACCGTTATCTTAAAGTAGGCGTATTTCTAAACATAATTGCAAAAAACTAGAGTTTCGTATTCAAAATTTCCTAAGACATACGTAAATTTACATATTGGCGGGATTTCAAATTTGGCCTATTTGTTATTAGCGATAATAACGCCAAATGTGGTTTAAGCACTTCGTTAAAATTATTTGAAAGTATGAAAGATGATCTTTTTTCCGCTGGTGTACGATGAAAAAGAGGAAATGATAATAGGTTGCTATAAATTAAGAAAATCGCCAAATGAATTATTCTTGACGCAAACTGAAAAAAAAAATGAGCCAAAATAAAATTTTGAATTTCTCCGTAAAATTTCGCACCAAATTTTACAAAATTTTATATTTAGGCATAATTTGAGTCGTAAAAGAGAAATACGGAAAAAAAATTGGCATGTCATTTCAGAAGAAGTCCGTTTTTGTGTCAAAATACCTATATGAGAACAATTGTTATATATAAATTTAATATATATCCCACGTCACGCTTTCGAGACACGAAAAACTCAATTTAAATTTCGTCAATCGGTCCAGTAGAACAGGAGAATATAGAACCGTCTCCCTCCCTCCCTTTTTTTGAGTGCAGTGCAACTCGGATATAAGACTTCTGTCTAACTTTCTTACCTACATATTTTCTTCCGCAAAATATCATTGTGATTTAGAGTAAATAAGGCTATGGATTGTCATTTTCTTATTAAATTTTAAAAACTCACATAAAACCGTATGTAAAAGCACGGTAACTGGTTATGTTCAATATTTACTTGCTTTTATATGATTTCCTCTTCATGCTTTTTACTTCCCTGTACGAAGTAAAAAGAAAGTATTGTAATCTTCTAAAATTTCGGGTGCCATATTTCAACAAAATTATCTATTTTGACTCATACCGAATGAGTTTAACGATGTTTTTGAGTGACATACGTACGGACAGAATAAAAGACTTTCCCCCCAAATAATTATAAAACTGATTTAAAATGGATTCTGAAGAGATTTTTGTCAAGGCGTCTGTGCGTACGTACGTACGTACGTATGTATGTATGTATCTCGCATAACTCAAAATCGAGTAGCTTCAGAACGCTGAAATTTCGTATATAGGGCTCCTAGAACATGTAGATGTGGACCTCGCATTTTAGTTGCAATCGGCCATAAGTATATAAATATATGTATATATGTATCCACTGAGTTCCTTGGCTCAGTGAGCTTAGTTTCTTTATTCTAATAAGTATGTAAATTGTGCATTTTTTGCTTTAAAAAGGTTGAATTATGTTGCTCTTACCTTTCGGTTAAGATTTTTATGCCCTTAGTTAACCTGCATGCAATAATTGTGGAATTATCAACAATTTAAAAGTATTTTAAGTGCCGCTAAGCCTAATTTTTGGTTATGGTTGCGGCCATACTTGTTTAATTGCATTTGAAACTTAGCAGAATAGTGGATTTGTTGAAAATCTAGAGAAACTAAGCTTTGAACGAAAGAGTAACGTCTTCTTTTATTATTGCGAATTAAATTATACTTGATTCATTCTGCAATTATATTTAAGTTATTAGCTGGTTTTTGCGTAAAAATTGTAATTTTAGTTGTAAAAATTGTTTTTTTTAATTGTTTTAACTGTACTTGGCGGTTTATGTTTTTCTATATCTTTCAATTTTTATCCGAGAAAGATCGTGTACTGTACTTTTTTATTTATGGAGATAGGAAAAAGTTTTTGATGTTTCGCTAGCCTGAAATAACAAATGGTTGTAAGGTGTTTCTCCCGCCTTCTTGGCACACCTTCGTGGTGTAGTGATCAGCACTCTCGGCGCGTATTCGAGAGGTCCGTGGTTAGAGTCCCGGCGAGGGCAGTGCTCATTTTTCAGATCTTCTGCTTCCAAATAACGTAATGACTCTACAAGATTAGTTCTTAAAATTTTGAAAATGAACATAATAACCTGCGTTGACCATCAATATAATTGTTGTGATTTTAGAATATTGAAGAAAAGTTCAAGAATACACATGAACGAAAGTTTTCCGCATTTAATTGTTTTATTCCGGTAATAAAAAGGTTTTTAAAAAAGGTTTTATGGAACTATTTGGAAAATTTGAACTGATTCCACTTCTATTATATAACATTTGATAAAAGTTATTTTATATCCTACACGTTTATAAGTTATTGGAAGGATTTATCATCAAGTTTTAATTAGACAAGAATTTTCAATTTATTTTTTAAAACAATGCTGAGGATTTTTGGGAAACTTTACTAGGGTTGGGTATATTTTGTAAAATTTATCTCGGAAGTTTCATATGGTCTTCTTTGATCAAAAATCGCATTTACTAAATTATCACCATGTTTTAATTCATTAAAAAGGGAAGTTTCATACCTGCACGTATGAAATAAGGGACCGTGAAAAACGAATTTATTGATTTAAGTCAATTGTAATATAACTCAAGACTTTCGAGAAAAAACTTAAATACTCTTTAAAGGTAATAAATGAGTAAAATTTTAATAAAATGCTCATTTTGGGGATTAATTATCTGTTCCTGGAAAAAGTAGCAATTCCTCCTAGGTCTGTCCTTGTGCTCTCGAATAAGTACCTGTCTGTGAATTTTGAGCCTGAAGATATGGGTTACTTTTAGTTAGTTACGTAGTTAAAACTTCATGCAGTGTATTGAATTGCGTGTGAAGGATATTCTTAGGAATACCCTTATGGAAGTAGTTATCAAGAGTACGCAACACAAAACTGGAGAGCCGATGAGAGCGCAGGCCGATGTTCTCAATTAACTGTACTTAATGTGAAGTAAATTCAGTGCAAGGGTAAAAAGACGCAGAATATTCCAGTAAAAATCTGAGAACTTTACAGGACGTA
>KK120876.1:98995-123508 GCA_000611955.2 Stegodyphus mimosarum
AGAAGAACAAAGGCTTTTAAAATGATTTCCTGCTTTGTTAAAGAGATATGAGATTTCAAAATTCCGTAATTTCACTTCTGCTGGCTGAATGCAGAAACAGCCCAGTATAGGTCCCCAAACTTCAATCCGGCGCCTTACGTAACTATCACATAGCAGTATCACTTAACTGTCGTCTTAAAACTCATCGATTTCGTTATGTTGGGCTGTGTAAAAACCAGTTGTGCATAAAGAGTCTTTGAACACTACACAGAAGTTTATTGCATTCATCGGTCAGTTTTTGACAATGTTCGGAAGAGGCTGGCATGTGAACCTCGCACCTTTGAATGTGCCAGACAATCCACAGTCTAAAGATTCGACGTCGCACACATTGATATGAATGGGAAGCGACAGAAGTCCTTCTTGCGAGAGAAATAATGCGGGACACTTTAGGCTCACTATTTTGTCATGGTCCATACACGTCTTTAAGACCTTGTTCCTGCACTACAAGAACTTACATCGCTCATCTTTGAAACATTATATCCGAAACGAAGCGGTATTTCGCTATCATTTGGAAAACGATATTTCATTGTCACTTCATCTGCCGCTCAGATGGTATAGTGGATTGGGGAGCCGACTGCGATACTGAAGCGCCCGGCTTAGAATCCCGGAGAAACCATAACTGTCCGCCCCTTTATAAGGAGCAAAGGTGGTCGCCTATTATGTGCCTTCACAATAACATGGCCACCAATTTTGGCTTTCGGAGTGACCAGAATCGAATAGGCGAGTGTCAGCCATTAGATTAAAAAAAAGAAATAAGCTATCATTTTTCGATTAAGACAAGTTAACTTTGTCATATTTTTTCGTGGAACACCTTATATGCATACATATACACGGATAAGCGTAATATTCTGTCAATGCAGCAGTTCGTAATTCTGAAGCAGAACTTACTCTATAATGATTTGTTTGATTAACATATTTATATGTTTCTAACTATATACATGCGTAGAAAACTCCTATATGTTTAAATCTTTCATTCATGTATATAGGCTTGTTTTTGTTTTATTGCATAAATATCTTAACTTGAGATATTGATCAAAACTTGTATGATGAGTTTCTTTTTATAACTATTTATAATTATTTTATATAATAAGAAATATCTGAAATGTCATGCAAAAAGAAAATTTGCTTATAGAAATGAGAAAATAAATGTCGGAAACTTCCTAATTTTCTTACCTTGAAAAAAATTAAAATGCATATTAAGCGTGAAATGAAAAGGGTGCAAAAGAAAAATTTTTCGAGAGTAATGCAATCGGAAGTTGAGTACTGAAGTAAAGAGTAGAACTTTTAAAATTCGCATCTCGCTAAATCATATATTTGCTGGATGGCTCGACATTTAGATTGGCTTTCTGTTCATTTGTTTGCATGTTTGTTTGTTAAACATTTAAAAATAATGTTTCATTCCCTTCTACAAAGTCAGTATTCTTGAAATTTTGAGCTCTTACGTTTTCCTGATAAAAATATATATTACCAAAACAGGATGTAGAATTATTTATTTAAGATCGAAATTAAATCTAACGGTGGGAAGAATTTTTATGCTAATAAACATAATGCAAGTCTTCTCATGTATTTAAGTTTTATTTTGTTCAAACAATGACGTTTTACTAGTTTTCGTTTTTATTCCAGTTTACTTTCAAAAAATGCCAGCACAGACAATCACTGGAACATTTAAATTTGAAACTCGTTTTTGAAATGAGTTTGGATACTAATTATCAGAAAAATATTTTTTTACGAGTTGATAACAATAGATAGTAATTTTGTTTAAGAAATAAAAAGGAAAGTTTAAATGATTTTTAGCCCAAAACGTGCGTTCGCCCGGTAGGGCTATTACCGTTAAAACAGAAATTTGCTTTGAATCACTATAAACCTCTGAATTACTTTTCAAATTGTTGCCACCAAACGTTATCGTACTGTATTATATTTAATGAAATTAAATAATGAAAAATTTGCACTAATGAATGCATGTTTTTCGCATTGTGAAAACAACGGTACTTAGGGCTTTCAAATTTTGAATAACCTAGTCCTAAACCCGAATATGGACACCTGGAAGCCCGAATTTTGAATTTAGAAATTGTTTTATTGTGTGTTTCATATTTTGTGAAACTTTAACGAATTTTTAATTAACAAACTCAATGATTTCAAATCGATTAATGGCACTACTGTACGGGAAAGAACATTTTGATCTCGAGTGGGCGAGACTGTCTATCAGAAATTCTAAAGAAATGCTGCTTTTAAATATTTGTTGTATATTTGAAATTTTGTAAAACATTAATGAATTTTTGATTAAAAACTCAGATTTCAAAGCGAGCATTGGCAACACTGTAAGGAAAGATTATTTTTATCTTCCTTGCTCGAGACTGTTTATCGGAAATACTAAAGATAACCTGTTTTTATTAAATATTGTTAGCCCAAAGACATATTAGCCAAATGCTCTCGAAACTTGTATGTGTATGTAAATGAAAAACTGAAATTATTTTTGTACATCTTCATCTTTAAAACCTTTTAGCAGTAGATGTTTATTTGAAGTGCTGCATTTAAATATAAAGTTTCTGATTCCAGCTTTTTAAAATAGTCTTTCAAAAACCCAGCCCATTATGAAGATTTCATTAAAGCATATGCATATACTGTCTGGGAGCTTTCGATTATAAATTTGATAAATAAACACTGCAGTATTTTTAAATCCCGTTTATGAGTTAAAATGGCTCTTTATATCAGATGAAGAAAACAAAGCAAATTTAATAACAAAGAAAAAAAGTAGGGAACTGAAGTAATGACTACTTAAAAACGTTTAGGCTTAAATTAAAAATGTCCTTTTAAACCAAAATTCTTAACAAAATTCAGAATATCTGCACATTATCATCTCTTTAGAAATCATAAGTATTTGAGTTTTGAAACTTAGAAGTGAATATAAAAATAAATATCTGGTATTACAAAGTCTTGACAGACATAAATGTTATCTGAACGTCAGTTTTGTGTTTAAAGGGTGAGCTTCAACGCTCAAGAGAGAAAGACTTTTTTTTTTACTCCGCAAAAACAGATAAGAAATCTTAACTTTCAGATCAAAATACCAACTTCAGGGCTCTAAACTTTCATAACCCATTAAAGACAAGAACACCCGAGGCAATTTCTAAGATGTCAAGTTTGAAAGTTGGTTGATAACTCTTACCGTCATTTTGGAAAAGATAATCATTTTTTTGACATTAATGTGTCAAAAGTTCTCATCTTTTCTTCTCAATTTAAACGTTACAAGTGATCCATCGAAATCTTCTGCCATAAGATGTTCAAAAAGATCTTGTTCCATCTACGCTAAAATTGACACTGATTGCTAAATTCTTGACGCATCAAAAGATAAATAGTAAAATTTATTAAATCAGTTAAAGATAAATCACGACTTTGAAATCCGGTGCAAAGATTTTAGTTGCATTTTGGCAGATAGCTTGTGCCAGGTTATACGAGTTTCTAACTAGATATTTTGATTTTACATATTTATTACTCAGAGAAAAATTATATGGAATATGATTTGTTGCCTAGAAAAGATCTCAGCACAACTACAGTTATCACAGTCTAAATGTCTGGATTGCTTTCTTAGGCCATGTAAAATTTATCTGTCAGTTTAATTCCTTTTTGAAAAAAATTATTTATGGGTGTTTAACGTTTTTCCTTCAAGTTAAAAAATAAGAGTATAATGCGGTATTCTGTATATTTTGTACATACAGTATACATAAAATATAATTCACACAACCATTAAAAATCAAAAGAATTTTCTGAAATTAAGTCGAAAGCACCAGTGGCCGAGAAGAAAATATAGAGAAACATTCGTATTCAGTCGTTCTTCCCATGTGCAGTGCGATTACCAAACAATTATCCCTAGAATATCTTCCATGAAAATAACCTTTCCGTTAATAAATCTCACGTGTTTTAATATAATCAATTAAAAAAGGAAAATAATGCCAGTTTTCTTCGAATACATACTTGAGACATTACAGAATGGAACGTGAAAACTTTCGTTGCATTGATATACGTTATATACTGCTCAACATAGAAAAAGCAACATCATGAAAGATTGGGTAGAACGTGATGTCAACTGATACACAGACCATGCAAATGTAAATAAGTGATGTTGTTTACAGAAAGATAAATTTATACAGTACTAGTATATATCGGGAATCTGTACAATGTATGACCACCTCTCGCGTCGGTTCAGTTACGGTTACAGATTCAATGAACGTGCGGATACGGTTACAGATTCAATGAATGTGCGGATGGCGTCCTGAGGGAGAGAAACCCATACTTTGAGCCCTCCTCCAAGTTCGACCTCCGATAACGGCTGGGGCAGAGCAGACGAATGAAGACCAACCATATCGCAGATATGCTCTACCGGCAAAAGATCAGGGGAAAACTCAGGGTAAGGAAGCAATGGGACATGGTGCAAGGCTTGTCGGTTAACAAATGCTTTGTGCGGTGTCGGATTGTCGTGTTCGAAAATACTATTTTGTAACGGCTGAAAGTAAGGTAGTAGAACCGACTGCATCACCTCATCCACGTATCGTCGTGCCATCAATGTGCTCGTGATGTGTAACAGAGGTGACCTGCTATCATAGCCGATGGCACCCCAAATCATTATGCCACTTTGCCGAGCGTTGTGGCAATAGCAGTCGAATAGGCTGTGTTTCGCCGACGCCTCAAGACACTTGATCGATGTCTATAGTTAAACAGACAAAAATGAGACTCAGCTGAATACCTCATTGCACCACTTAGATGCCCAGGTGGCTTGTTGAAGACACCAACATGTTCTTTCGAGTCAATGGTTTGGTGTTAATAGTAGTGTTTGGAAAGGGTGCTTTGTGTGCAAGCCACTATCAGCCAAAGGTCGGGAAATTATTCTCCCATATAGTGGAGCATCCAAAGCTTTCTTCACATTCCGCAAAATGTCCATAGCTTTCGATTGTGGCCCCGCCACCGCTTCTCTCCTGTGCGTTGATATGTGCTTCTGTAGTAAGTCTAGATGATTAAATTTCCTTTTTCGATCAATCTACATCAAATTCTATGCACAGTATATACATCTACGTGTGTTTCAGCAGCGATACGATAGTAAGAGCAACCAGCCGCATGTAAGCCTACAATTTGACCCCTCGTACAATGGTCCATTTGCTGGAACTGCCTACGGTGTCATCGTTGAGGCATCTCTTCATTCACACTTTTGTTCTGGAATGTTAAACTTCTAGAAATTCCAGATTCCCTAAGAGGCAGGGAGTAGAGAATGTTGGTTTGTCTCGAAATTGAGTGATCAATACTATGATCCAGCTACAGCACCTAGGTGCGATTTTCCCGCCTTATTCAGTGTAAGCTGTAATAGCTCATGAGTTTAATGGATTCATGACTGTGGGGATCTCAGGAAAGGAGAAATCGGAGGAAGATAGGTACGGACCGTCAGAAGACCGCAGGGAAGAGAGGAGCCATCCGAAATGGTTCATGTGCAACCTGCACAGAACTGACCGAATTGAACTAGCTAGGAAACTGGATACTGAGATTTCTTTACGGATAATACAAATACAACGTAGTAATGAAATTGTTAGAAAATGCAAACAAAATTTCAAGCTATATACAATATATACATACATGCAATCCCGCATAAAAGTATTTTGCAAAACTTGTAATTTATGCAATTAGCATTCAGTGGCTGTTCCAAACAGATGAGGCATAGCAAAGATTGGTCTGGCGCACGTTATGTAAATACGTTTTTTGGTCTTTAAGCTGAGCTTTGAAAATCGACCAATAACTGGCAGGATAACAGATTTAGAATTCCTAATGCTTTACTTCTCACACTGTCAGTGTGGTCATTCCAGGTAAGTGCTGTTTAAGATGATTCTCAGATATTTGGCTTTTTCCACTAGTGGGATGGTTCCATTGAAGAGGGTTAAGTTTCTATGAATCAGTTTCGATTTTCAGTTCCATCTTGTTACAAGCAGTTGTGACTTATCTGCATTTATTTTGACTCTCCAAGTTTTTACATATATTTTCTATATCTTGAGTTAATTTTTGAAGTTTTAGAATTGCGTGATTTGAATTTACGTACTTTGTGGCAATAGCAGTATCGTTGGCGTAGCGAGATGTTAAAAATTATCAATAACTTGGCTTAGGGTAATTATAAATGTAAAATAAGTATATCAATGTCCTAAGACCGATCCTTGTGGCTCTCCAGATTTTATTTGATCTATTTTCGAGGTACATTAACCTGTGCAACAATGAAGGCTCTATGTTTCAGAAATGGCAAAAGGAGTAGATTAAAATGTATGTTTAAAGCGAGCTGTATAAGTTTGTATATTACTCCCTCATACTAGACGCGTCGACGTCATTTCTTTCCCTTTTACCTTGCGCTATAATCACGTGACCAACTTTTTTAAAGGCGAATATGGCTTTTTACATTTGCAAGCTTTACTTTGTGTTTTCATTTACTAATCCAGCATAACAATGTAATTTTTGTTTCATTATCTCTCAATAACCGTACATTTGAGGGTAGCTTTTAGTGTAATTTCCTACTTTTATTTTTATAATAATTATTGTCATTGTTTTTTATGCATATATATATATATATGTATACAGGATGATGCTTCGCTTAAAACTTCAGGGTGAGGTAGGTTACTTGAAGACGTTTCGGAAATACATAGTAATGTCCCACATACATACATTACTATGTATGTGTGCGCACATGCTTTCGCTGCTACTTATGTGCGTAAGTGCAAATAAAATGATGCTTAATAATAAAGCTAAAAAGACAATAAAAATGGTATAGAAGGAGTGAGTACAACAGCAGACTGGTAGACTGCGAGCTCAGAGAGAGCATAAGAAGCCCTTAAGCATAAGACCGTTAAAATTTGAAACCCTCAGATATTTTTTATTATTATTCTCTTTAATTTCTCAATTTGAAAATCCTACCTGCCACTTACATTCGAAATAAAATATAATTTACCTTAGCTTAATGCATTTTGGCTTCCATCATCATTCTAAAAAAGAAATAATGCATGACATTGAAGTATTATTGTAATTAACTGGCTCATTTGCTTTTCCTGTAACTAAATATGTTCCTCAGTTACGGGAACAATGGTGAGTTATCTTAATGAAATTCTTTATAATGTTGCGTAAATAATGAGCATGGAATTTCGAAAATTCGAAAGCAGACGTGTTGAAATTACACTTAAATTTCCTCCAAAAGGATAACTGTTGATTTTTTTCTGTATGCAGAGATCTCTAAAGTAATCTTACGTGTTAAGAAAAAGGCAATATTGTCTTTGTTTTTATATGTGATCAGGAAAATTTTTGCACTTAGTTTGAGAGCGATCAATATTTTTCTTTTTTGTTCAGACACCACGTAAGAGGTTTTCAAAGAACTTTTCTCATTCAGTTCGTTTGTGTTGCATAACACTGCTACCAACCGTTTTTCTTCTATTCTCTGATTAAAAAACCGTTGGTTTATGGGTGGGTACATTAAATGCCATATGTGATGATAAAATTAAAATTAACATTTATAAAGTGTTGAAATGAAAACTGCTGTGTAATTCAAAACTTGTGATAAGTTAATATACTGTCGTTTCATTTTCTTTTCTGCTTTAGGTTACGGGTATGTACATGGGTAAAAGTATAACTTTTTTGATGTCAGGAAAAAACTGACGTTAGAAAGTCAGAAAGAAAAATCCTTCCAATGTTTCAGGCCGTTACGTTATCCTTCGTTACGCTACGGTGTATTTATAATTCAAGCTACTAGGCAAATGTTGCTATTTTGCAAAACGTAAAATATTTAATTTGTTTTGGATGTGGATCGCAAATACTCGAGAGTTGTCATTTGGTAATGCATAAAATATCTAATTTATTTTTTAAGCTTATTAATCTGATATAAGAATGTTCAGTATTTTTAAGTTCAGAAAAGTAGCTCCTTCTACTTCACTGTAGATAGCAAGTGTCATGTGTAATAGCTAGCAATGGGCTGTTCGCCAAGAAAGTTAAAATTTTTGTTTGCATGAAGACAGCAAGTTATCACCTTATTGCTTAAAAATGGGCAATTTAAAAGCAATAGACGTACTTCAAGGGTTAAACAGGCAAAATTGTTCGAAACATTCGGAATTTAGTTTCATAAAAATTTATTCTGCTATGATAACTGAAGAATTACTTTACCAAATTCTCACACAAATATGCATTATAAAATGTGTTCGAGTATTTTCTATTCAGATTCTTCTCTAAACGTCGACAGGTTATTTTGAATTGCTCAGTTACGCTGAATATGCTATCAAATTAAATTACAGTTAACACTAAGAAATCTGAAATGTTTATTTACATAGAACTGTGGCAACGGTTATGTTAATTGCCATTTGAAAACTTCTTTTTCATTTAAAAAGACGAAATTTCTCTTTAATTATTCTTAAATAATAAATGAAATAGCAAAAATTAAATACTGAATAAAGAAATTGCTTTATAAATTCTTAAAAATATTTTAAGAATGTGGGGTTTTACTTGTATAAATCCAATGTTCAATTTTAGAACCCCACAAACACTAACAAGCGAATAATCGCTTAAGTGTGAGAATAAACACGTAAAACTTAAGAAGGGTTAACTACCCTTTATTTCTCGCAATAATTACAATCGACTCCTAACTCGGAGTACACAGCAAAGCCTCTACTTGGGCTTGAACTTAAATAATTATGAAATTAAACTAAACTAAGTTTAACTAAAGCTATCTGAAAGGTATAGCCGAAGCTATCAGAATTCTAAGTAGTTGGTCCCTAAATATTAATTAAATCGGCGAAGCCAAGCAACGGCCTAATGTATGGCCGAGCGTAGTAGCTAAGAGAGAACGTAGCCAAAAGGCAAACGCGCGCTATTCAGGAAAATCACACTCTCTCTGGCGAAGTCAGCGAAACATCAACTTAAATAGTACTCTTACTCATTTGCATTAATTGCGTTTCTGAAATTACATTCTGGTAGGAAACTATAAGCTGAAACTAGAGTAGATAGAAATGGTGCATAAATTAAAATAACTGTAAATAAAATTAGGATAAACCTTACAAATTACTGTCCTAATGTAAGCATACATATGCAAGCTATTAATTTAAAAAATGCACTGCACACTTAAAGAGTGCAAAATTTTTGTGCATATTTTATTTACAGTGATTTCTGTATTGTTCTGTCATGTATAAAAAAGTTGATAAATCAGTTTGGCGAGGAAGGCAATGAATTCATTTGAAGTGGAAAGACGTTTGAAGATTATTTTGAGGAAGAAAATGTTGAACACTATCATAATATGTGTTCCACCTCTAGCCGTTACTTTGTAAGCAGTTTATTTATGCTGATGTTTCAGTGTTAGTTTAGTTCTTTTTCGCAGATAAGACATCGTTTCATTGAAATGGACATATGCAAGGCCAAAATTATTGACGCTGGAGGCATGAAACTTCCATCTGCTCATACAGTCTGCATAGTATCTTGAGAAAATTGTTGTCTAGCATGTTATTTCAAGTCTAAAATATCTGTCTCCTGCTGTTTGAAACAATCACGAAATCTGAAATATACAAGATACTGTCTGACTGTTCATTGCCTTATGAAGAAAGAATATCATTCTTGGATACAGTAAGACGATGTAGATGAATGAACATCATTCATCGCTATAGTAAGAAGATGATGAATGCCGTATAGCAGATGTCGCAAGGAAAATAAATTGTTTGGGCGACAGACTGATACTTGAAGGCTATAACCACACAGCTTTCTAGCATTTTCCAATATAGATTACGTTTTGAGGGGATGATCAAAGCAAACTATAAGCATAAACTATACACGCACTTTAGAAGGGTTGCTAAAAGTAAATATCATTGATTTGATCCAGAATATGGACACATAAATGCTTTATAGTCGTCCTGGGAACATGGGGAAATTGAGTAAATAACGTATCTGGCCCCTGCTTTAAGTAAAGTATCATTTGATACTTTACTTAGAGCTCGTTGTTATTTAAAACATGGAATTAGCAGGAGGTCATGCAGTGGCTATACCGGATTTTTAAAGTCCTCTGTAAAATTGCCTTTTATGAAAATATTTAGTTTTAATTCAAGGTTTAAAGTATCTGAATTATATTTCGATATACAGTTCTAAATGCTAAAAGGAAAGCATTTTTATGTGCTATAAGTCCCTGAAGACGCTTTCAAACTATTGATGGATTACAATAGAAGAGAAACACGCCAATGCGACAATCAAATTCGCTAAAACAACCTTTCATTTGGCGTACATTCACTAAAGTTGGATTGTTGGATTGTTTCATATTAATAGATGAATACAGAGCCTTAAGGCAAAATGTTCTGAAATATTATTTTGTTTTAGAGTGTAGAGTTCCCCACTTTTATTCTGCTAAATTAATGTCGAGGATGGTACGTAATATATGGCTGTATATTACGTGCCATCCTTGACCATCCTATATTAATGACACATAATATTACTCAGCACAAAGCAAACTCGAGTTGCTCAGGATTCTTAGCTCTCTCTTTCGAAGTAAGTTGAACTTTACTTATACTATTTCTTCTTCAACGCGATTCTAATAACTCATTCTGGTAGGGAGTTGTAAGGCAAAACGAGACAGGATAGGAAAGGTTAACTAAATTAAAATAATTGTTATAAAATTAAAATATACATTTCAAGCGGAATATGTTTAGTTATTGCAAAGGTTTTGTAACTAGAAGTAGAAGATAGAATTACTGCAAGATAATGAAGTCTAAAAGAAAAATTAGGTAATTATCTCCTCGTTCTAAACTTTTAATACAGTAATTTATCTTATATTCATTAACTTTCCTGAAACTCGTCGACAATGCATTGTAACTAGAGCAAAATTACTGTAAAAAGTGTTAAAAAATATTTTGATTAGCTAACGTCTGAAACCCGTTCTTATTGTAGTATTTATTGTTTCGTTTAGAATATCCATACTACATTTTGTAACATTTTAAAAACCTGTTGCTTCTGGAAGTCGTTTCATGCATTAATTACGTATTCGTTTGAATGTGAGGTGAATAGCGTAAACATATTTTCTCGTAGTCGATATTGTGTCCCTATTTTTTAAATGATTCAGCATGTGAAGGGTAGCTTTCAAACAATTTGCTTGTTTTGAAAAAATCATTGTTTCAATAATTCTCTCTTCTCTACATTTAAATTTTTTGCAAGAAAATTAGCAAAGAAATTAACAGTTGTAATATTTCTTCGGTATTGAAAAACGTTATACGTAAATTTCAGGATATCCCCAAAAGAGTTTCATTGTTTTGGACGAAATCTTTCGCCCTAATTATAAAAATCCTTTTATATAATGTTTCGGAGCGATTTGTGATAATCAGATGCAAAATTACTGATAGGCATAGCGAGATAAATGTATCATTTGCACAGATCTTTTCTAGCACAATGGAAAGAATCTATCAGAAGTGATTTTATTTATTGCATATTTATTGACATGATTTATGATTTATTGCATATTTATTGATAAATACGATTGTTTGAATAGATGTTATATATATATATATATTAACTTTTAGGGATTATTAGTCCAAAGAGGCAATTTGCCCAAAAGAACTATTAATTTCGTTTTGGCTTTTTTGCGTCGATTTACTACAAGCGTTGTTTCACTTTTCAAATTGTTGCCACCAAATATCATCACCTAGTGTTATATTTAAAGAAATTAAATAATGAGGAATCTGCATAAATGTATGTATGTTTCTCGCATTGTGATAAAACAACGGTATATAGAGCCATCAAATTTTGAATAACGTAATCCTTTGGAATTTGTTTTATTCTCGATTTCATATTTTGTAAAACGTTAAGGAATTTTTGATAAGGATTGCAAAGCAAGCAATGGCAACATTGTAAAGAAAAAACATTTTTATCTCCAGCGCACTGTGTATCGGAAATCCTAAGGATATGTTCATTTAAAAATTATTGCTCTTGAACTGAATTTTATGGTTTAAGTGCGAAGAACATGATATTTAATAAATAAAGGTAACACACAAAGTGTTAAAAAACGCTCCTTTGGACGTAATTTAAAATCTGAAACCTTTCAGATTTTTATTTTTATTTTCTAATAGTTATTTTTAACTTTGAAACCTTTTCATTTAAATTCTTGTTTTTCACCTACGACTCCCTGCCAGAATGAGATTTCAGTATCTCGTTTTATGTAAATGTCGTAGAACCGGTATTTAATCAGTCACTTCCGTAGAAGAGCTCAGAAGTCCTCAGTAGAGCGTGTTCTGCCTTCAGGCCACGTCGTTGCTTTAAGCCTATGTTCGGCCGTAGTCTTACATGTCTGTTGACGTTAGCCGGTAAGGCATAATTATCTGCCAACTCGGTTAATTATTTTTGTACAGCTTCGGCTAAAGTTTAGCTAGTTAGAATTAGTTTAGTTCGTTAGTCTGCATCTTAAGCTCAAGTGGATGCTTTCCTGTACGTCCGAGAAGATCCAAATATATTATTTCTTTGAGAGAATAAAAGGGTATCTTAACCCTTCTTTGGACTTAATATTTATAGTTGTAAGAAGACCAGAGAATAGTCGCTAGCCTCTTCGGAAATGTTCTAGAAGCCAAGGATACATAAATAAACTAGAATATTTTAAGCTTATTTCGTTTATAGAATATTTTAAGCGAAGAGGCTAGCGAGAGTGTAATAAAATAGTTTTATTATACTCTCGACATTGATAATAGTCACGATAAGCTCTATCGTGGTTTTAGTTCTAGACACCTCTGAACCTTAATCTAAAACATATTTTTGTTTAATTTTACGTGATATATACTTAAGTACTTTTAGGAAAAATTAAGCATTATCGGCGATCATTTTATCTGCTGTTGTAATTCTAATATAAAGAGTCCTAAATCTATGAAGTAACGTGTATTTTTTCATGACCTTTAACGCTGTGTGATTGGAAATTACGAAAAGAAAAGAGTAAAAAGAGAAGACGGACAGTAACTTAAATAAACATGTATATATTTTTACAATTTAATAATTAAACCTCCTTACTTTCCAGAATCTACTACTCAAATTTACAAATACCTGAGAAAAAGTTCGAAGCATCCGATAGTTGAAAAGCCAACGCAGACCAAATCAGAGAAAAAAATAGGGATTTCCAGTGTCAGAAAAGAATAGATGGTTTCTTTTTCATAATAAAAAATAAATCACATAACCACATAGAATTGCAGCCCATATCATATTACGTAGAATAATTCACAAAAGAAACATCTTTCTTTCTGCAACTAGTGAATCAATAAATCTTCAGAGTGAGTAATCTTTCTCCTATCGAGTTGAATTCTTTTGAACTTTTTTGAATTCAAGGGCCATAAATACCCACGGGATAAAAATGGTGAAATCCAGCCTTTAGAATTAAAGAAGGAGACTAGATGTTATTAAAATTAACTGCAAAATTTAGGTGTTGAAATGAAGTAGCAGATTTCTCATTGCTTACAATATTCGTATATTTTTTAACTCAGGTATTCTAATTACATTGATCTATACCATGATGTTGCTAACTCTAATCCAGTTCTGAATTAAATTTCCTAAAGAAACAAATGCACTAAATATTATAATTTCGAAATATATATATAATAATTTAATTATGCCATTCAGCATAAAGACCCTTTGGTTTTAGCATAATCGTTCGTGAATAGGAGGGCATTACAAAATCCACTGGGATGCATTCTGCCCTGCAGATTATGATAGCAATATGCTAGCGGATGAAATCGCCAAAATTTAAGGGTATTGACAGAAACAAAATATAACAGTTATTTATCTAGAAACGATGAAAACAGTTAGCACAAAATCATTAGTTTACATGAATTATCATGGTTACCAATTAATTAACTTCAAAATGTTGAATTTAAATCTAAATTCGGGGAAATTTGGAAATGATGAGGGAATAATCTCTTCCGCTTTGTAGCAGGTCTTTCTATATGTGTTGTATGGCGAAACAGAAACCTGACAGAAATGCAGACATTATTATTTTATTATCTTTATTTTATAGAATTTATAATATTGTTGAACAAGTCTCGTGGAACTGCGTACCATTCCTCTGAAAGTGCACGTTTCAGATCCTAGAAGGTTCAGGAAGGCATTTGACTTTCGGTGAGACGTTTGGTGGTCTAAGACATCCCACACATGTTTAGTTGGATTCCGTTTTCTGGTGAATAAGATGGCCAGTCCATTCGAGTGATATCTTCCGCTTCCAAGTGTTCTGACAACGAAGATTCTTAATTCTGATGAGTATTGTTATCCTACTGAAACTCTGGGAGCAGCGCTGAACAGTTTTATGTAAGTTCTAAAACTTGATCGAAGGTATTTGAGATCAATTACAGAATCTCCAACAGAGATAGGCAGCTAGAGGCGGCATACCGCAAGCTATGAAACCACTCCATGAAACTGATATTTTTCATAAGTGAAGGCAAATTGCGTGCTGTCGTTCCCTCTAGGTCAAACTACCCCTTGAGTCACAGCTCAGGCTACATCTGGGCTTGGCAATAAACAATACACTGTCCGATATCTCTAGACTCATACAGAATGATCACGACGTCAGCTTTAACAGCTGTCCTTGGAGGATGAAATGGATGAAGCCAAAAGATTGGTTTTCTAGTACAAAGTTGAATCTCACGAAGCTTTCCTGCAGCAGGGAATCGGCTTACTTGAATTACTACGGCTTACTTAAACCAACTATCTTTAAGTAACTTAACGGTTTCGTGTAGCCACAGTGAGGGAAAATGGATTTAGTATGCATTGTCGCTTTTGACCGTTCTTAATCAGCCTGTTTAGTTACTGATTCACAGCCTAAAGATCGGCTCCAAATTTCTGATATGATACTTAGAGGATGTTCTTTTCTCAAGCGGTCTCTATTTGTTTTTACTGCTTCCTGTAGAGCCTATTAATTAACCGCCACATTTATCTTTCACTTAAATGATGCCTTTGAGTCATAACCAACAAATGCTGATCACTCTCAGAAACCACATTACTGTAAACAATACTATACACTCGAATTTCAACATGCGCCCATAGCACAACGAGTTGTCAATGGCCAGAATTATATATATAATGCTCTATACTGTGCGCAAAAGACTAATTTTGATTTCAGTTGCAGGTGGTGGACGACGCTAGTTAATATTTAGCAATAAAGAGAAGGTAAATTGTGTTAATGCACTTACAGAAAGATACGGCTGAGGAAAGGTAGGTGTTTCCAGCGCACGAAATAAATATAAAAGGAGTTATATACTGTATAATAAAAATACCCAATCAACATACATCTGGGAAACAAACAAGATCTGTAAGTGGCACTGACTATTGTCTTTAAGCCAACGGAAAATCTCAGCATAGATAAAGCTGTAAATTCAGATTCCACGAAGTAAAAGAATCTTTCGTCAATGCAACTACGACGATATTCTGTCAAACTATTCCAAAGAAGTGGTAAAATGACTATTACAACTATTGCCTAAATTGCAAAAGAGATATTTTGTTGTGTAAGTGAAAAGCAAGATTATATTGTGCTGCATGCATATACAGGTCCAGTACAAATGATATTACTATGATATTATAATGCTCTTAAATTTGACAGCGCAAATTAAAGTTACAGATTTAGAAAGTACTGTGGGCTTTGATTGTGTTTGACTGTCGGTTAATTACGTGGTCTTAGTAGAGAGAATTTACAAGAGTGCAACTGAAAACAAGGTTAGGTAATACAGATTGCAATTATACACTTTATACATTGTGTCGCGAATTCTGTGTCGCAAAATTTAAGTGTTTTTAATCATTTAAGTAATAAATTATTAAAGTATAATGTTGTGTCGTGAATTCTGTGTCGCAAAATTTAAGTGTTTTTAATCATTTAAGTAATCAATTATTTAAGTATTTTATTTGTATTTGATTTTTTTAAATTAAAATCTATATATATTTGTAAAGAGTGTATTTAAAATTTTTAGGCAATTATTTTTCCTTTAACGGTTCAATTTTGTAACGAGAAAGAGGAGCGTCTTTTAACGGATGTAACATCTGTGGGAATAGCCTTTTAAGATGACAGTTGCAACTTGGACAGTATATCGTTGTTTCCTTTGTCTTTTGTTACGAAGCAGTAAATGGATATCGTAATTGGCTCCCCATAATGTCACTTGCACTATCACTTTGTAAATGTTGCCTTGCTTATAGCTTCGGAAGAAAGGGAAAGGTTGTAAATTGGATATTGAAGTGGCAGTTTTTTGTTGTTTCTACTTAGATTTTCCGCTTGTAGCAAGGGGAGGGGTCGAAATTTTAGTCTCAAGTTTTCGCAGGTGCTATTATAGACAATGACTTTATTTTGATTCGTTCGAGGGGTTTGAATTTGTCCTGTTAAGTTATATTGAAAGTCCTGGATTGGCAAGAATTTAATTTTATGTGTTAGGTTTGACCAGTAATGCTTAATGGGAGGAGTAACTGAGTTTTCCTCGGTTGTTGCGCGAATTTTGAAGTCAGAGAGGTTTTGAGTTTGGATACAGAGAAAAGAATTAGCAGAGAGGGCTTTTGGCCATGCGGCCGAGCTTTACCCTTGAGGGTGGCTCGCGCTTGCGCGTTCTGCTGACGGACTCTGCTTTTAGCTGAAGAGATTTGCGTTGCTTTAAGAGCCAAGCATTAGCTCGAGGTTTAACTGGTTACTCAGGAGGTGTGAGGTGGTAATTCCTGGATTTTTGTTGAGCGTTCTACAGACTTTACGGGCGACCGACCATCAGAGCTCAAGTTGCAGATCGATAGAATGATTTTGTGTGTCGGAGTAGTCCTTGATTCATCTACTACAGTATATCCAGTTTTTATCAACCATGATGTCATCCCTCTTTACCTTATTTGGGCAGTGTGGTAAGTGATCCGGCGCGGACTTTCGTCGATTCATCTGTTTCAGTGTATCCTGAGTTATCAACAACCTGGTTTCCTTCTTATCAGAAATTATGTCATCCTTGTTCCCCTTATTGTGGGCTGAGTTCAAAGAACTTAATCTTCAGCTAATTATGAAGTGCTCAAGTTGTCTCCGATTTGCAGCAAGGTTTGATGGGCACTTGCCGACCAACTGTGAGTTACTTAATATTTTTATTCGTAAGATTATAGTATTTTTAAGTGGTGTAATTTAAACTAATCTTGCTTAATTTGGGGAGAAAGAGAAAAATTTATTCGAAAATAAAAAAAAGAAAAGGATTTTTTGTGCCTTATTTAGAATTTAAAATTATTGCCAATAAAACATGTAATTCGTTAATTGTAATTCCTATATTAGTTTGTGCGAAATCCAGTTTAAATGATTCATTTAATGTTCTAGTTATTCTAAGTAATCGTTATTATGTTAAATTGCAAAATTTTATCTTGAAAATGACTCTTGAAGAAAATTTAATGTAGAATATTAATTGGTATTGTATGTAAGGGTAGTCTGGCCAGCTCTCCTAAATTTTTATCCTAGACATTAATAAATGAGTTTGATTTTATGTTATTACTTGCATTTTTTTGTGTACGTAGTTGGTTTGTTCAGTTACTCCATTTGTTTGAGCCGGGAGGCTTTTAAGAAACATCGAGATTTTATCGGGGTTATGGAAAAATGCTTACCCATTTTAGGGTATTCACAACGCGCCCTGTTTAGAAAATATGTACTAACCACGTTTTATTGAATATTTAAATGTTTGTTTTAGGTGCCAGGATAGTTAAAACTATTGCTTGATTTTTCGTAGATTGATTGGTGTTTGAATATTTCTTCTCTGGTGCTTATGAGATTTTGATTTAATGAATATAAACTTGTTGTTCTTGAGTTTATTTTAAAATGATTGAATTTTAGTAATGTTTTAGTTGAGATAGTATTGTATTTTACCGAGTACCAGAGATTTATTCCTTCTTGTGTTTTCACGTTAAGACTTAAGATGAATTTGCCTTGCTTTCAGTGAATTACTTGATTTCAGAAAAAAGTTATATTTAGATATTATTTTGAGTCAGATCAAATCAGTCAGTTCCTTCCGCCTTTCTAGCTAAATAATTTTTAGTAATAAAGAGAAGGTGAATTTTTAGTTATAAGAGAATAACAAGTGATTTATTTTATTTTACTTGGTCCGGCACCAAGAGAGACTGAGTATGAGTTATAATAGAAGACCTTATGTGACTTTCTTTTTGCAACTTTTAGTCTTAGGCATGCTGTTTACAGAAAAGTTTACGTAGTAAAATGTAGTGTTATGATCCCCATTTCATTACATCATATTTTTATGGTTCCCTCTTCATAAGTTTGTACTCATTCTAATAAACAAATAAAATACAAAATATTTTACTCTTGTATGACCAAAATTGACAGCGAAATTTAATTTCAAAATTTGAAAAATTTTCTGAGATGTTTATTTTGTTTTTCTTGCAGGGTCAGTTAAAAACTAAATTGGAAAAACTTATGGTTGAATTTTTTTTCTTCTTTGACGCGATTTAGAGACACTGTTTTATGATGTACTAGTGTAGAATATTATTTAAGTTATAATTTTGTTACATTTGGTATATACTGATCAAAACATGTTACTACTAGTTTTCTACTAGTTACCTAATGTATTAAAATTAGAAACCTTTTTTCTAAATTGATGTTTCATTCTAATTAAGTAAAATTATAAATATTATTTTTTTGTAAAATATATATATGTATACACGACTGCCAAGCATGATCTCAAAATTAAAAGTTAAGAATCTCTGTCAACTTGTGATGAATGAAAATCAAATGTTTCTACTCTTATTTTAAAAAATGAGTGTGAACTCAGTAGAATTATGAGAACCGGAACACTTCGTAAAATCTTAAATTTCGCAATTTTTACAAAACTGATTTTTTTAAGATTAAAAAAGAAAACATGAATATTTGTCACAATTTTGTAATTAGACTTAAATTTCTGTGACGAAAGATCGGAAATATTTAGATCGCGTAAGTGACGTTTTTGTTATAACTGTTGCATTTATTAATATTCACTAGACTAGAATACTAATTATAGGTATAGGTACACATACAATTTACTAAATTTTTGATGTACTTTAGTAACATGCATTCTTGATTAACGTAGAAATAAACTGCAATTAAGTAACTGTGTACAACTCTTTTGCATATTACAAATGCAGTTGTAAGGCATATTACTATTACAAGCACTACAGATTTTAAAGTTACAAATTTCACGATATAGAGAATAGTTAGAAACTGTAATTAACTATTGTTCTTTATCAACGCGTTTGCAATACAGTTAAGGTGCGGTATAGTAGAAAAAGTAGTGACGTGGTGGGGAGAAAATTTAGATCGCGTAATGTTTAATGACATAATAATGTCGCGTAATGTTTAATGGCAAGCATAATGTTTAGTCGCAACATTAGTGTAAATTGAAATTATTACGATATAAATTATTTCAATTATAAATGTTATTCGTATTGCAACTACGAATTTATGCGATGTTTACTTGGATTTCTAAATTATGGCTGCACATTACTTTGCTGTTTAATATACAATAGGGTATAATACATTGTAGCAAACAATAATTATTTATAATAAAAGATTACTCTTTACTGAGAAAGGGTTCACAAAAATAATGTTAAATATTTGCTCTTAGACAAAAAAAAAAAAAAAAAAAAAAAAAAAAAAAAAAAAAAAAAAAAAAAAAAAAAACGCACCACACACAAAGCACCGAGAAGATAAAGCAAATTGGGCACAAATTGATATGCATACAAGTTTTCATGGCAAATGCAAAATTTTACATTTTGGCTGCCACTGAATTAACGGTTGTCGCTACAGCGTATCTGATCTGTGCAACTGGCAGGATATTTAAGAGAAGAAATTACGATTCAAGGTCACAAATTCTTCACGAATTTCATTCCGTGTACTCTGGTAGACAGTAACTATACCACGCATACATGTGCGCGAACGATATGCGTAGATGTCAGAATTTGAGAGAGGTCGTGTAGTTGGGCTCAAAGAAGCCGGTTGGTCTTATCGGCAAATAGCTCGACATTTGAGCAGGACCGATGCCAATATTAGACGATAGTGAATTATAGCCGCACACAGTGTCAAGAAAGAAGCGGTAGGCCTAGAGAAACGACAGAACGTGAAGACCGAGCAATCGTCAGAGCGGCACTCACAGCCCAGGTGCATCATTATCATCGATTGTACGTGCAACTAGTGCTTCAGTGACCGCAAGGACCATTCATAGACGGCTCACAGAAACGGTCACGGCGCCCCTTGCGCCGACTACCATTGACCTCTGTACAACGTCAAGCCCATTTGCAGTGGTGTCGAGCTCATTCGCACTGGAATGTCACTGACTGGAGTAGAATAGTCTTCAGTGATGAGTCCCGCTTTGAACTGAGCCCCGATGACCAGCGAAGGCGAGTCTGGAGACGCCCCGAACAGCAGTGTGGCTGTCCCTGACTGTCTTCAGACAGACAGGCCGACAACCAGGAGTGATTGTCTGAGGTGCTATTTTATTTCATAGTAGGACCTCTTTGGTTGTCATCCGTCGCACCTTACAGCACAGTGGTACGTCGACGAAGTTCTAAGGCCCGTTGTGTTGCCCTTCATGTCACGCCACCCTGGGCTTACATTTCAGCAATATAATGCCCGCCCCCACACTGCACATGTTTCTACTGCTTGCTTTAGTGCTTGCCGAACATTACCTTGGCCATCAAGGTCGCCGGATCTCTCCTATTGAGCTTTGGAGCATTATGGACAGGGCCCTCCAACCAGCTCGGGATGTTGACGATCTAACGAGCCAGTTGTACAGAATTCGGTCCGATATCCCTCAGGAGGATATCAGCAATCTCTATCAATCGATGCAAAGCCGAATAACTGCTTGCATAAGGACCAGAGGTTAACAAACGCATAACTGACTTTTTGACTTTGTGAAGCTCTATCACTTCAATAAATCATCCAATTTTTTCAAACTACTAGACAGTTCTGTAAGTAAAAAAGTTGTTCTAATGCGAAATAAGGGTTTTCTAATGGTCAAGCATCATAATGATTTTCACATAAAGATTAAATTTAATATTCCAATCATCGTTTTCCTGTTTACTTTGTAGGGTTTTGCTTTATTTCTCTAATAGTTATTTTTATTTCGGACCAAAACTTTCCTTTCCCTCCTAATTTCCCACCTACGTTTTCCTGCCACAATGAGTTTTCATTATTATGCATTGTGCAAATAAGGTACAAACAAGTACTTAAGCTGAGGTCTGAGTTACTTCAGTAGGAGAGCGTGTTCTACCTTTCGACCACGTTGTTGCTACTAATTAAAAAAGCTTGCTACTTTACGGCCGTACGTAATGCGTGCTTTCTAGTATACAGCGGTTATCCTTTTGGTTTTATATGTTTTATTTTGAGTTAAAATCCAAGTGGAGGCTTTAGATCTTGTAGACTCGATTGGGCCGATTGTAACTATATTTTGAGTTAGAATAAAAAGGGTATTTTAACCTTGGAATTTGTTACTTACACACAAGAACTCAGCGAATAGTCGCTACACAGTTCTTCAGTATCCCACCTTTCAAAGAGCACTATTTTAGCTAGGGTATCACAACTTCCATTAGTTTTTCAAATAACGTGATTGCTTACGGAATTTGAAACAGGGAAAATTTTTCAGACAGATTCATTCTTCATTTCACAGGAGAATTTTCGCCCAAGTAATTGATAATTTTCAAATATGCATAAAAATATTATCAATAGCTGCATAAAAATGCTACCGATTTTTTATGCAGTTTCCTTTCTTTAGGATTATAATGAATCTTTAGAATTCTTATGAATTCTTTAGAATTAATTATAATTATTTAGTATTATAATCACAGAAAATAACCACCGAACTAGAAAAATATTTAATTTTTAATATATGTAAATAATGATACGCGTCAATCATGTGCCAATACTGATACTTCCAATACTCCCACTCTTTTCTGGAACACAAATTCCGCAAAATTCTATGCATAAGACCTTCTTACCGAAAAAGTATAACATTGATCCAAGCCTTTTGCGACTGGTTGTATATCGGTCGCTTAATCTATCAAAACCTTCCCTTAAATGTACTTACCAGGTGATTCCTTCAATGTTCTCTAAAAAACTTACTAAGATATTTTTTATCCCTTCATGGGTTATATGAAACAGATAGATTTAATAATGCGAATGCATTTCTTCGAAATTTCTGGCTGAATCAGTTATTCATTTATTATTTCTGCACTGAGAATGTCTTATGAGCCTAAGGTAGCGACTGGAAGAACTTAGGGTCCTATGAATCTATGGTAGCTACTGTTAAACACTGTAAGAAAAAAAACTGGCTCACAAACTACCAAACCGTATAACGGGACTCCAAATACCATTGTTGCTTTTGCGATAACAGTCAACATTCTACTACCACAATAGCATCTGTAGTGACGAATTAAATCTAAATATAGTTACAAGAAACAAATAAAAAAGTCAAATTTCGGGTTTGGAATTGATAGATGCTGCTAATTTTTCTAGAAGGATTCGGTCTCACACATCATTCAGGTGGAGAAAGCCGAAAACAGTATTCTCATAAAAGTCGACGAAAGACAAACTCGTACAAGGCAGAATTTTGCGATAGTAAATACAGCAATAAATCTTTCAGAACATGAAACTTCCATTAGTCAATAGTATTGATTTATATTGACGCACAGAAGCAATATATTAGAAGAAAGGATTTTTCCGCCGGTAAATAATAATAATTCATTTATAGCTCTTTTTGGGTAAATGACAAAAGCTTGTTTTATCAGATGTGATGCTACTACAGTTCGTTCCGCAAAATTCGTGTTAATTTTTGTATCTAAAATTTACATAAAATTTCATGTTTATGCTTTCACCATTTACATTAGTTTTGAAGTTGAGATCCACAATAAGTAGCGTATTTACACATAATATTCCTTATTTATGCACAATATGTAAATATCGCTAATTATATATCACTAATTATTTAAATAGTATAATTGTTCATAAAAATAAGTACCTAAATATATTTCATAGAACAGCAAACAGTGTTTATAAATATTTTATTATTAATAAGTGTTTAAATTATTAACGGGCATAATTTTGCATAACTACGGGAAGTTTCCCTTCTTATCATTTTGAAACTTACTACAAAGATAGTTGGCGATTTGCTTCTGAATGACTTAGGTAAAATTCTGTTCGTGAATTTTCTGCAAATTACAGTGCGGTTTTAGAAGCTTTAACTCTACCTAAATTCGATAACATGAATGCAATAAACATTCAGCCGAATTCTGTTGAAATCTTCCTATCTCTACGTTTAGTTTTTCATTCACAAAACGTTTACTTCCTTCCTGAGCGCCGGCGTGTCTTCGAGAGAAGAAAACAAGATGAAAAGTTAATTTAAACTGGAAATAAAATCAAAAATCAAATCTATATTAATATAAACATTATTAATAACTTTGCCAGTATACATTTATTTTATATTAGAATACTTTTACAAGGAATCGTGTTTGCTAAATATAACTATGCTGCATGGCATTTTTAGATAATATTATGACATATGTATACTTAGCGCACAATACATAAAATTATTGCTGTCTAAATTAAATGTTATAATTTTAATTGACCAAACATTTTAACACGAAAAATTTATTCAATTTATGTTTAAATTATATTCAGCTTACATACTCATAAAATTTGCTTAATGTATAGGTTTAAGCACAATTTCGGCTTTTGTTAAACAAATATCGGCCTATTCATAAATTATATTGGTTGGTAAGGGGAATAATACAATTCCTGCAAGCACGCAATCCCTGCTGGTGACATCATGATAAATAGATCATTCATCTTGTGTTCCTGAACTGAGATTTGATAGGACCGCATTAATATAACCTTCCGTCGCCGAATGACGCTATAATATACGTGGTTTTGAGAGTGCATATACAGCATGTAGTATCTAAGCCTCAGTTTTAGAGTAATTGCTGGCTTTTAGCCAGTATTAATGGAAACAGTTAGGACTACAAGCAATGAGAGCTTACAGATGTAGAGACAGTAATTAATAGGCACACTTTCTTGAAAGACTCCTTGGAAAAATGCAACGTCAGGCTTAAATTTTATTATATGCTTCAATACAAAGTATTCTGCTTCCTTTATTTGCTACTGTGGTAAGGATAAATGCAATTAACTGAATTAAAAAATCTTATCGTAAGAGATGTTAAAAATCAAAACCCAGAAAATATTTTTTGATATTACAACGTTGATTGGATTTGCCTGTACACTTCTATGATCAATTATTTATAAAAATTTAATCCCCAAATTTTTGGATAATAAAGTTTGTCGAAATAAATATAAAGAATTACGCCACCCAACCAAGGCCGTGGTCAGCGACGCTGACTGCCGTACCAAAATGCCCCGGTTCGAATGCTGAAGAAGGCATGGATGTTTGTAAATGTGTCTGTGCTGCATGCAGGCACTCTAAATATGCGATGAGCTGAAAGTCCTCTTGAGAAGTTGAT
>KK120876.1:123520-142267 GCA_000611955.2 Stegodyphus mimosarum
GTCTCATTCCTATTCTCAACTTCTTCTCCCTGAAGTGCTCCCCATAAAAATTGGGGGGGGGGAACTAAGCAAAATCGTACTGTCACCTGTATGGTGCTCAATGCTCTTGTCAATGACAGGCACAATCTTACACTCCTTACCACGATGTTATTTTTAAAAATAATTATGGTAAACTAGTGATATAAGTCATAATAACAATACCAACAACAGAAAAATTTCAGTAACTGATGAATTCTGTATTATGAATCAAGAAAATTTCAAAACTTTTATAAGCACTGAAATGTTTTAAGGAAATGTTATGAAAGGAAAATTATTTTAAGAATAATTTTTTTTGTTGAACTTAAATTATTTTCATACACTATTTGGCTAAAAGTATCCGGACATCCAGGGGTACGGACTCTGAGACTCCTGAGGCATATATTAATTTGATTTTGCCCTCCTTTTCCATCGATAACAGCCTCAGACATCTGGCGAGACTTTCCACAAGTGTTTGATAGCTGGCCATTGGAATTTGACCTCCAGGCGTCCATCACAGCTTAAGTGAGTGCTGGCAGTGAGGATGGTCGATTTGGTTGGCTATGTAATCTGCGTTCTAATTCGTCCCAAAGGTTTTCCTTGGAATTTAGATCGGGGCTTTGAGAAGGGAAGTCCACGTATTTTTGAACACCCATTTCGTCAACCCATGGTTGCACAAGTCTCGATGTGTGAAGGAGAAGTTATTTTGCTGGAAGAGAAGTGGGCCGGCCCCGAAATATTGCCATAGAGTTGGGAGAGCAGCATTGTCCAGAATATCCACATACGTCTCAGAGTTCATGTTTCCAACCACAATATGTTAGGGACCCAGGCCAAACCCTGAAAAACACATTCACACCATGACTACCACTACTAGCCTTTATAATCGGCACAATGCAGTCACTTAAGAAGCGCTAGCCCGGCATCCACCAAACCCAGACGCGTCTATTGTACTGACAGAATGTAAAGCGAAATTCATCACTCCAAAGAACAGTTTTCTACATTTCCAGTGAGCGTGAACTTTGCACCATTGCAATCGACATTTCACATTCTGGAGAGTGATGTTCGGCTTGTGAGCGGCTGCTCGACCTTAGAATCCCAAGTTTTTTAACTCTCGACAAATAGTCCTGCTGCTAGCACTAACGCCTGATGAACTTTGGAACTCCTGAGTGATTTCGATAAACGAAGACTTGCGATTTAAAGGATTAATTATATACGAATTGAGAATTAAAACATTAATTAAATACTGTTCATGCTATGTGGAAAATTTATTTTTCAGCTATTTCTCAGATTATACTTACTTAAGATAGCTTTTTTACCTCAAGTATAATTTTAGCGAATAATGCATCAAACGTGCGTTTCAGGTATTCATCTAGTACCGAGTAAAAAGACACACTATTGGTTAACATAAAAGGTCCTTGAAAATGTGATGTCTTGGCATTCAATTAGCATAAATTGTAGCCTGAAAAAAATAAATATCGCAAAATTAACATAAAGCTTAAATAAGAGATATGTTATAATGTCAGCTGAAGATAATACATACTTAAACTTTAGACACTGTCGTCTCCTAAAGAATGGACCTTAGATTTTTTTCAAATGAAAACTGGAAAAACTGTGGAATAACGAGACTGAAAATAAGAAGTCGAGTGGACACTGTTATTAAGTAAATACTTATAAAAAGTGTTGTATTTAGTGATGTATAGCGGTGCTTGAACAACCAATCACAATTTTCGGTAGCACAATATTTAATCCTTCTTCTAAATGAACATTTGTCAGCAGGTACACTTCCAAACACCTTTACCCAATGTTCAGGTGGATATCATAATTTATAATTCTTGAAGTGTAACATGGTGGATAATTAAATACATAATCATGGCTATGGAAATATTTATTTTTATATATTCATAGGTATTACAGTATATCTTGATATTTATAATAACAAAAAGCATTCTCTCTCTCTGCAAGGTGACAAGGATCCTTTATTCACAAGTGTTACTCTCGCCTATATCTTATCGCTTATAGCCATATTTCTTGGCTTTACTGGCAAGAAAGCACAAAACGTTTACAATTATCCTTGAGTTAAAATCTATATATAAATAAAGTGTTTGAGACTGTTTTCGGATTTACAAAATGCAGCAGCTGTGAGTCTTTGGCAGATAATGCTACAGATTTGTGCTAAGAGAGGCGCTTTACAGTTTTTCTGCGCAAGCGCAAAGGAGCAAAATGTGAAAGCTGCTGACACTGGAATTTTTGTCAAAAGTCCAGAAAAACAGCCTTTATTTCTTAAAGAAATGAAAATTTTGAGTTTTATATATCTAAAATAGATTCAAAGTTTCACGCAGTTGAACACGAAGATAATATAACATAGAAATACTAATATATAAAATATAACGTAATAATAAAACACTAATATAACAGGTTTATGCAAGGCATTACAAGAAAATATTATCGTAAAGTCTTATTACAAAATCTCCATAAGAAAAAATAAAGATTCAAAAGAGTACGTATCTGCATCATCGCCTTCGAAACAGTTTCTTAGAAGAATATATATTATATTATGCTTCTTCGCTTTGCTGGAACCCATCCAAAGTAATAATCTTTAGCTGAAGTTTCATCTCTATTTGAATGTTTTGCTTTTTCTTAAATGGCGAGAAAGACATAAAAAGGACTGAGATTAAGTGAATGGGTGGAATCAACTGCAATGCCTATTCTGGAAAAAGATTTTGGCCTTTGAAAATCTGTGTTTTCATAAAGTACACTTTCCGTATGTGTGTTATTTTCTTGTGCCTTTATACTGAGTTTTTCATTAAGTTTCGCACCAAATGACAATACACAAATGTTCTCTTGCTTAACTTGGTCAGTTTGTGTAGCAGGTCACTGTTATAATTTATTTCGATAAAGACCGAAACATAGGAATTTTATTTTTTTGAAGGGCTCTGTCAAAGTTATACACATAATCTCCATTGTCGGAATACCCAAATTATTGTCATCTTCACAAGTTTTTCTAGTAGTCTGCCCTTATTATCTGTTTGGCCTTCTAAGACTTGTTTAGTATGACATATGTTCATGGAATTATTCAACCCAGAATTTATGAGGTAAAATGATTTAACTTCAATTAACTTTGCTACTGATATTTTGGGGCATTATTTTGCTGTAAAAATGAATACTCACCTTATTATTACCGATAGCGAAATTTTCTGAAAGAATCATTAATGAATATGATTAACTTCCTATTTCTGATTATAAGAGTAATGTTTAATAAATTCTTATTAACTGAATAAATAATTTAAACTAAAAATTTTTTATGTCATTCAGGTTTTGTTAATCAAAGACAGTATGCATGCCCATTAAATGTCCTATTTGCCTTTATAAATTCTTTGTTTAGTAAGCCTTTATAACACTACTAAGCAAATATTTTTTATTTATTTTATTTTTTTATTTAATTTTTTGGATTTTATAACTATAAATGAGCATTTAAACTTGTTTTCTGATATTTTAAATCTATTCTCCATTTTTTATTCTTTCAGTTAACTAATGATCTCTAGTGAAATTATAAATTCAGAAGAAATATTCGGTTGCTTAAAAACATTTCCTTATCAACGCTGTTTTGATATCTAGACTTAAACAGAAAACATTTGTAAATTAGATTAGTTGCTTATTATAAATTTTGAAAATTTCAGTTTGCTGTTGGATTCCTGATTGATCATTGAAGCATTATCATTTTACTTGATATTTATAATAATTTTTATTTTTACAATATAAATTATAAATTTAACTATATCCTGCATGTGTTATGTGAAGCATGTGTACTTCGGTGCTGCGTGTGAAGCTTCGGACCGTGCAATACAATCCAAATTGTGTATAGTATTTGGTAAACAAAATAAAAATCTAGAGAGTACTTCTGGTTTTCAGAAGTCTTTTAAATTTCAAATAATATTCACACTTTCTGGAAGCGTGAAAGCTTTCACACATAGTAAATCCAATGAAAATAAAATGACATAAAATGACATTGTTTAGCTCTTAGTAAATAACTTTCATCTCGTTTTCACTTAACGTGATGTAATTAGTCGCATCCATCTATTTTTTTTTGTCCTAAACAAATACATAGTGAAGTTAAGCCCTATCCTCACTGATGATCTTCAGCGAACGAGTTGGAAGAATTTGTTTCAATCTTTGTAGAACTATGATGGTTTACAAGCAAAGATGTTTGCCAGCCGTTTTTTCACACCAGATTCCTTAGTGAAGATCTGTTCCTAGATCAATCGTGGTTCTCAAGGACCAGAAATGTGCTCATCGATTAGTAAAACGATTGAATATAATGCGAATGAAATAAATCATCTAACGCCAGTTACAGCAAACTCTTGAACCAGATGGCTATCTTTTATCATCTAACTACGAAATTATGGATATCGTCACGGTCATGTCCCAGATAATTTTGCCATTGAGATGTCGAAATTATGAACAGTCATGATGATATTCTGTCGGAGATCTTTTAAATGATTATGTTCTTAGAGTCCTAACAAAGCATAACTGTACTTTGTGGAAATGGATATCAGTTTTTGCTAAGGCATATATAGTTGCTTTACATGATTCTTCTTTACTTGGGCTTCATGCTAACGATCGGGCATCATCCTGTTTGAGAAGTTTTATGTTCGGTGTGATGGTAAGGGAGTAGGGAAGATAAGGTTCCTTTGTCAGTTGTTAGGTCGCTTCTTTGCTTGAAGCTTGCTACCCAAACCGAGAGCCGTTTCGGAAAAAAATACCTACTGAGTGCCTCGATTAACTTTCTGCTCATAGACCAGGATTGGTTAGACAGCCACTATGGAAAATTTCCTCTAACCTGGTTAGCCTGAGATGTTTCATCATTTTTCGGATCTCAGTGTGCAACCTCATATTCTTGATAGCAATAATAAATATGAGAAGGACCACTTGCTGATTATTTTGCGGTTGAACACTGAAGGATTAAAACGCAGGTAATGTATGCTGCCGTTTGCTTCCATTCTGCCTTTGGGTTGGCCCAAACTCCTTACTTGCGTATATTATGAATTGCGCGAGTCAATAGTTCTTGACCAGATCATGCGCTTACATGAGACATGTCTTGTATATCTTGCACAGGTTTTCTATCAAAGGTGGTACATGCTCCTATGGTCTCTCTAAACTCTCTGCATATACGTGGGATTTCCGTGATCGACAGCCGACATGGTTTTGATTGGAACCTAGGTTAAAGATGTATATTGTCATCACGGAAGAGTATAAACAGATAGTTTACTTTGCAGTTCTTTTGAAGTAACATCATTTAATGCAATATTCATTGGATTATTTTATTCAGGGGTATTGTCAGGATTTGAACGCTTACAGTAGACAGCCACGAACTCAAAAAGGGTGTTTGCCGAAAACATCGCGGACGGAAGCGTCGCGGAGAAAAAAACGCAAGGCGAAAACGTCGTGGCACAAAACATCGTGGGAGAAAATAAAGCAAAGAGAAAATATCGCAGTTCTAAAACATCGTGGCTCAAAATATCGTCATCTAAAAAAAAGCGATTCAAAAACTTCGCAGTTTAAAAACGTCGTAGTAAAAAATAAAGTACCTACAAATGATCGCATGCCGATAGCATGCATTTTTCAGGCTTTAATAATTGTGAAAGGATACCGCATTATGATTTGTGAGCGCAAGACTGTAAGAAGGATAATTTTTACTTACATATGTTTTATTAACTAATAAATATTTGTTGAAATGTAATATTTAAACTTAAGAATAGAAAATGAATGCAACTTATAGTACTTAATAGAATTTTAAACTGGATATTCACGATCATTTTATAAAGTTTTACTGGTAAAAAGTATAATCTAAAAAAGAATAGAAAAAGGAAGATAAGTAACTGCATGACTTTATCTATAAAAAATTTATCTATAAAATAAATAAATTAAGAGATTATTTTCTTCACATTTGTTAATCTGATACTCTTATAGTGCAAATTATTTCTTGTTTTGTTTAAATTTTTTTATCTGTTTTTTAAAACTTTATTGATACATATTAGGCTGCAAAGAAAGTTGTGCAGTTTTATACAAAATATGAAAGTAAAAATTATCCTTCTTTCCATCTTGCGCTCAAAAGTGAATATCCATTTACAATTATTAAAGCATGCGATGATTTGTAGGTACTTTACTTTTTACCACGATATTTTCGATGACGGTCCTTTTAAACTGCGAAGTTTATGAGTCACTTTATTTTTGACGACGATATTTTGTACCACGACGTTTTAGAACTGCGATGTTTTCTCTTGCTTTATTTTCTCCCACGATGTTTTGTTCCACGATGTTTTCACCTCGGGTTGTTTTCTCCGCGACGTTTTCGGCTGTAACCCTAAAAAAGAACACCAGAATTCATTTTTAAAGAAGGCTTTTCATATAATACACATATGTGCCGAATGTATGTCAATAAATTACTGTCAATCAATATTACATTTTGAAATTTCTTCAACAAGAAAATTTAGAGAAGTTATCGCTGATGAGAATTTTGGTCAAGTTCTGAAAACTGCACAACTTTCTTTGCAGCCTAATATGTAAAGCACATAATGAGATAAATAATATTCTTATTTGCTAAATGTTTAAATAAATACCAAAAATAAATATATAAGATTCAAACAAGTGAGAAACAGTTATAGCATATTCCAGGAAAATTTCAAAATTTAAAATTATTGTATAAAAAATTAGAATTTTTATTTAAAAAAAAAGAATTCCAGAAGAATTCGTTTTTTTTCATAATTATTAGTCCACTACCGTAGGTACTCTTCAATTATTGTCTTTAATGAGGAAATGCATATTTTGTCTAGATCAACTGGAATTGTTCTCTTATTCAGTAAAACTGCTCAGAAGTGCGGTTTAATGTTTCTTTCTTTGCTTTGCTTGAGTTACAAAGGAAATAAAGTCTATCAAACTATTTGTATATACAGTGGTGAATGTTGCTTTTACCCATGGTAGCACACCCTTTTTGTAATCCATTCTCCTTTTCAAATCTATCATTTTCTTACTTTTGCGTTCTTCTGAAATATTTTATTTATTGCTTACCATGAATGGAAATTTTTAATCTTTTAATACTCCTTCTTCCAGAAACTCTCTCTTAATGTTATAATAAAAAAAACTTTAGAATTACAATGTATTGTTACTAGGAGAAAACAATCATTCTTTGAAGATTAATTATGTTCAGGAACATTCAAATATGAACTGTAGCAGTAAAATGAACTTTTCTGAATGTCGTTAATATAATTGAATAATTAAAAACAATACAAAGAATCAATTTGATTTGCTACAAAATGTTGTTAATTCAGAAAACATCAAATCTGAGAAGCATAACAAATTTTTAACTAAAGTAATAAAATAACCGCTAACGTATTTTTAAGCTGCACAAAAATTTGATAGCAACTTATGTACAAATCCATACTGAAAATAGAAAAAAAAGTTTAATTACAAATATCATTGAGGAAAAATAATAGGCTGACGAAAAAGAAAACACATACTTTTTCATAATTATTTTAAATTTCTCAGTGTTATCTATATCCGAAGAAATAAGCTTTACTAAAGAACATGAAAAGATCTTAAGAGCACTTTATACCTACAGGCCAGCTTCCCTTATCAGGAACCCGAGCATTTAGTCTTTCTCAGTATAATGATAAATGATAAGTTCATCTTTATTTTGGGCAGGAAAATCATTCCTCAGCTCAGAGTACTGGTAAAAGTACCTCGAAGCAGAAAAAGCGACTTCTGACCGATACAGAGCCTACAGTTATGTACTAAATAATGCCCCCAACTTTAGGAAACCAACAGCAAAAATGATTTCAATGATTAAACACACTGTTCTTTAAATTCAAGGAATACTTAAAATCACCTCTACAAGCATCTTTCATTTTGTGTGACACAAAATATTAAAATTATTATAATTTTCATGTTGATTTTATTTCGTATTTACTACATTTTTAAATTTAAGTTAGTTACTAATGTTAAAAACTGGGCAAATATTTGAAACCTCAGTGAGATTTTAATGTTTCTAACTAGTTTTTTTTCAAGAATTTATATATTGGAAATAAGAAAACATTTAAAAAATGGCTGTAAGTCATCCCCAAAAGCTTCGGAATTTGAAAAAAATAAATCAGTAGAACTAGATTATTATTAATTAATCAGTTTGACAAAAGTTAGAAAATATTCCAACTTGTTGACTGGGAGTTTATCTAAGTAGAGAAATTCCTATATTCTTTAATGCGAAATCAAAGCTTCGTTCAATTCAGAAAAATTGCAACAATTTTATAATGTCGTAAGCATACGTAATAATCACGAATACAGACACTGTTTTTACGTAAACGCAAAATTAATTTTACCATCCCAGATCTGTAGCTCATATATCTCTTTAAACGTTTTTTTGTTTCTTTCGAAAAAAAGACACATTTATTGCGTAATAACAGGATGTAATTTTCATACGAAGGACATTACCATTCGCATATTTTAAAACTTAATTTTAGTGAGCACATATTGCTAAAGTGCGGAAATCAGTTATTCTGCGTATTACCTAACTGATTCGCAGATTAACTAGGGTATTCCTTAAAACTGCGGAGAATTCTTTCATTTCTCAAATTACATAGGTAATCTGCGAATTACCTAGATAATCTGCACATTACCTACTAGGCATTTATTCAAGTGAAAGTAAGATCTTTGTTGGAACAATAGCAACGTTTCTGTACGCTTAAATTAACATAATGTTAGTCATTTATTTTTTGATATATGAAAAATCTAGATAATACAAGCAAACAGTGAACAAATTAGTTATAGAATCAATCATCAATCAATTAAAAAACTGTAATGCAAAGAATAAAACGATTTAAAATATTATTACAGTTAATTAAATTAACATAATGCTATTTATTTATTTTTCAATATCTAAAGAATCAAGTTAATACAGTAAAGGGGAGAGAGGAAATAAATGAATTAAACAAACTTTTGAACTTTAACGATACGGAAGTGGTTAATTTGCATACTACCTAGTTAAAATGCGAAAACCTCTTGATTCCGCACTTTAACGGAGCAAATCTGTTAATCTGCAGATTAGCTAGGTAATGCGCACATTATGGACTTTCGAGCTGTAGACGGTAATAAGAAATATACTTCAGTGTTATGCATCAGTCATTTTACGAAATCTTGTAAGAGAAGAAAAGGGAAAACTGTTAAAAGAATCGTAAAGCTTAATTAGTAAGAAAATCTTAGGTCTAAAAGCATCTGGAAGAAAAATACCGAAATATCTACCTCCATTATTCTGTAAAGCACAATTAAAAACAAAAAGCTGGGGATTTTGAAACACTGCACAAGGAAAAACATGTTTAAAGTGCAAAATAATTATGAATTCATGAAAACCCTGTTTATGTAAGAGCTATAGTTACATAAGCTTTCTTTAAACGACAGAAGGCAACTCCTTCTGAACGCTTTCAGTAAATTTAAGAATGAGAAAAGCATTAAGCATAAAGTGCATTATGTTGCTTTAGCAGGCAGATTAATTTAAAGAAATCATAAGAGCACTTTCAGCTTCTGAAATTGATGTAAGAAATTTCTCATCTAATGCAAAAGTTTTCATAATGAAAAACAGCGCGCTTATACACATGATGAGAAGAATAGCTCGAAACTATATACTGTTAAGTTTGATTAACGAGAAAGATGACTTTGGAAAATTTGACTTTTAACCTCATATTACGATCTGAACTTATTTGTGATAATTCATATTTTGCATTTATTATTTACTGCGAATTTCATCTACAATATACAATTGTAGTTACGGTGTCTTATTAAGGGTCTTATTTTGTAGTTTATTAACTATATATCCCTTTAATAGTGTTGAAGAAACTAGTAACTCTGTTTTCAATATATTTTGAAAATAACAGCCTATAGCTTTTCATGATCAATAACGCCATTAACGGACAATTATTTTCAGAAGAACGCAATTATTTCTGAGGAAAATATGCAATGAAACATAGAGGATAGTATGTGCATACAACAGCAAATAGCCACCGAATATTCTTAAATTACGAAATCTGACATTTAAATCTGCTTAAAATGTCAATTGTACGTATATAATATATAAAGTTTATTTGAAGGAGGAATAGTCTTCTTCAAAGAAAAATGGTGATTTCGTTGTCAAGTGCATCATGAAAAGAAAGGAACGAACACTGGTTTTACTTTTCGTCAATGGATTTTAAAAAACAGATTTACAGAGCACATTTTTATTATAAAAAAGATAAGTCTTCCGAATGAGTCAAGTATGACACAGAGATGTGCAAAAGCAAAAATAAAATAAAATAAAATAAAATAAAAATGCCGGAACCCCAAAATATGGATCTCTACAGCATTTTAATTTTTTTGGTGTTTGTATTAAGGGTTTAGATTTCTTAAACAAATATTGCAATAAAAATATTTTATTGCAGTTCTTTTTATTAAGCCTGGAGATATTAGAAAAATAATGCAACAGTTTTTCAAATTAGAGAATAATTACAGTGCAACCGTCGAATTAATTTTTACATTTAACATGTGTTTCATTTGTTTAACTTTTTTTTCATATCATTGGTATCATTTTCTGTCTGGATTAAAAGTAAAATATTATTGCATATTTTGCATTATATGACGTCCGCGAAAATATATGGTTCCTCCCAAACGTAGTGAAACTATTTACTCTGTGCTAGCACCATAACTACAATATCTACAGTTATTGAGTCTTTAGACTAAGCCCGTGAGTGACAGGTATTCCCCCTCCCAGTGATATTTGTTGCAAGTTGCAAGGGCGGAAGCATAACCTATGATTAAAACTTTGCCAAATAAAAATCATTATTTAAAAATTACTTTCCTTATCTTAGATACAATTTAATAGGTGACTGACACTTTTCACCCATGCTCCTAATTATGCACCTAACGCAGCGGTTAAGTAATTTTCTTGGGAAGTCAAACAAATTAGCATTTTCTTAAGTTAACAAACGTCAAGCAACAGACGGCCGCAAGGTGGTCAAATACAACAACCCAAATGACTTTACATCATATTATTATGTAAGTAACAAGCATGAGCTCTGATCCACACGTATGTCTTAGATTTGATGTGCTTATGTTACTGACTGCTTTCCCGAAAATGCATATTTTCCAATTATCCTTTGAAAGTGTACATTGTACTACTACGTACTAGTATGGTATACAAGGATACGCTGATTCATGTTGCTTTAATTCCTTAAATAATTGTTATTCGAAGTATTATTTTAACTCAAATATGACCCTTTATTTTTTCAATTTTTACGCGTCTGTTACTATAACGGAAGTGAAATAATAAATGCGGTTCTTAATAATATTTTTTAGCTTTTTATTACTAGCCGCTCGAGAAGTCAGAAGCCTCAAATGGATATTACTAAAAATGTAATGATTTTAACAGAATTCAGTTAGCCTGAAATCATTGAGCCCATCAGTATAATTTGATTAAGATATTTTAGGACTTGCACAACAAACCAAAAGTATTGTCTTTTTAGTTACAGTAATTTAATCAATTTCTATGCTTCTAGAGTTTAAATAAAATATAATTTATACAATGTGCTGTAATAATTACTACTGCTCTTAGTACCGTTTGTTTAATATGACAACTATTTTTAATTACATTCCAGAAAGGCCTGGAATGAAAAAAAAGTGTTTTGGAGCATTTTAGTTTTCAGTGCACAAAAACATTTTGTTGCTTAACAATTCAATTTGGCATATAAAATATGAAATAGTTTTTTTCTTTCTTTAAAATTTTCTCAACTACATTTACATTACTTCTGATATGCATTTTATTCTTTCTTCAATATTTATTGGCGGTATTGATTATGAGCTCAATTATCCGTTGTTTCATTTTTTTTTGCTTTTGTTCTAGTGAAGAATGTAAATAATGCAGTAATCAATCTATAGCAATATATAAATTTTTTTATGCTGTTGATGTTGTTTTTATTTATATATGCTTACTTAGTGCGTTTCAAATAATGACTTTACGTGCATTTAATATTTATTCTGTTTGAATCTTGAGATTATGCCCACTGTTGTGTTTTTATGTATTTTATGAATTATTTTGTCGAATTTTTAATTTTGACTGACATTGCAATTATAAGAAAAGTTCGAGTAGAACTAAAGATATCGGCAAAATCCGTCTACATAGCATGCTTTTGTCTTAAATTGAATATTTTGGTGACTTCCTGGTAACGTAATTACATTTTGTATGCTTCAAGAAAATTTTGTTAAAACTGTTGTATCTTTCATATAGGGGTCCATCTTTTCTTCAAGCAGGATATAAATATGAGGTTGTGTATCAAACCTAAGGTCAGGTGTGTTCAATTGTTGTAATACTGAGTTTTCTGCTTGTGGTTACTACTTTAGAATTTACAATCAGTGCGAAGTGATGTTTTCCATTTTCAATATTTGTCGCTTGGATGTTAAGAATGATCATTGGGTTATTATTTTATTTTTTAAAATTTAAACTACTGTACTGCACAAATGTAGAGTTTAAGGAAGAAATGTTTATGTTACGTATGTGTTAACGTATGAATAATGAGAAAAACCTTAAGGAGTCAAATACATTAAAAATGTCAAAATATTTCTTAAAACAATACATCTTTAAAACTGATTTATGAGTGTGAAATTTGATATATTTACTTTAGTATTTTTTAACGTATTTGACATTTTTATTTTATATTCCAAACATTAAAATAATTTAAACGAAATTCTATTTTATTAGCCACACATTATTGTAATAGTTACTGCTCGCAGCATTATATAAACAATCTATATTTTTAGCTTTATTTTTCTAATTCTAAAATCAATTATTTTTTAACATACTTAAAGATAATATCCAAACGTTTTAAGCGAGAAGCTTAGTAGTTGCTCATTTAACATTTGTTTCATTTAAACTCACTTAAAGATTTTACATTTGGGGAAATGTTTTTTTTTTTTAAATTTAGCCAATGGTTTTGGAGCAATCGTGCACGTAAGCAAGAAAATTAGTTATGAGAAATCTTAAAGACCTAATTATATTCAAATCCTGTAAATACGCATTATTTTCTTAATAAAGAGATGTATTATATCACACAATTTCACAAATTAAAATTTGTAACTATGCATAATTATATATGTATAATTATTATGCATAATTACTGCAGGATCCAGCTGTGACCATTTTGCGGTCTCATATGCAATTAATGGACTCAGATTTACCTTATTAATTTATTCACACATGCAACGTAAACTATATACACTTTGTACAAATAGAAAATATCAGTTAATAGAATTGTTAAATTTATAAAATTACCACACTGAACATACTGAATATTCAGCCTCTCCCACCGAACGCCAGGATCACACTTACTGTTGCTTAATAAGTATCTTAAAGTTCGATTAAAACGGAGTCGACACTTTGTAAAAACCAACATTTATTTTTCACGCCATAAGTGCAACTACTTTACAAACAGAGAAGGATACGTAGACGTAATGCATGTGTCTACACACGTGACCCTCGTAACAGACGAATTCATTATGGTTGCCACACTAAGCATTTTTAGGGTTGCCACATTTCTCCCACCTTTTGAGTGGATGGCTACACACTCAAAACATAAAACTTATAATATAAATTAAAACTTATAAATCAGAATTATAGAACACAAAGGAATATTTAATACTTCATTACTCGAAGACAAAATTAATATTGAGGAATAACAATATAAATAATACAGTATAAAAAATTAAATTGGAGTAACTTAAATACATTAATTACATTACTCGTGGTTTCACAACTCTGCCACTATTGGTGGTGTAAGGAGTTAAATCATCTTGAGTATTATCTATTATATTATCCAGTTCTAATCTAAACAATCTCTGTATTGGTCTCAAGAACTCTGAATTATTACTTTTTACAAGAGCAACTCTTATGTTGCCATCTCGACCAGGGATCACTCGAATAACGCGTGCTAAATTCCAATATGCACGGTTTTTATTTTGATCCTCCAGCAAGACAATAACCTAAAACCAATATTACAGGCAAGAAGTTCTAATCGTGGAATCGTAATAGATTTTAACGGCGCTATTCTTGATCTTGCGTGTACCAAACTAATCTTTACCTTTTTTCCACTCTGTACTCTTAAAAAGACGCATGCACCAAACGCACTTTTACTACTGTCACAAAAGAGATGTATACTCACAGCTTCAGTAATAGATTTGAGACCTACCCATCTAGGAATTTGGATACTGGATAGCAAGTACAACATTTTATGCCAAAACCTAAATTTTTTGACTAATTCATCAGGAAGCACATCGTCCCATTTAAGCCTTAAATTCCAAGTTTCCTGTAAAATTAGTTTTGGAATCAACATTACAGGAGCCGTATGTCCTATAACGTCAAACACCTGATGAGCTACTGCTAAAACTAGTCTTTTAGTAACTGGGTCATCCAATTTTATATCTTGACCTATTTTGCAAGATAAGGTATCTGTATCTGTATGCCATACAAGGCCCAAAACAGACACATCCTTTTCCGTGGAGGAATCTTCCTCTGGCACAACACTTCTTATATTGGATTTCCAGAATCTTAAATTAAAATGACCCGAAGCCATAATTATTTGTGATTCATTTACAAACTTTCTCATTTCCATTTCTGAATCCATACTAGCCACACAATTATCTACGTAAAAAGATGTTTTCAAAATATCCGCTGTATGACGTAAGTTTTCAGGAACTACACTCAAATGATGTTGTATTGTAGCGGCCAATAAATACGGACTACACGTAATACCAAAAACTACCCTACTATGCCGATACAGTTCAACTTGTTCTTGATTATCCCTACTGAACCACATAAATCTCAAAAAGTCTCGATCTTTCTCCCTTATAGATATTTGCAAGAACGCTTTTTCTATGTCTGAAGTGACACCAACGTAATTCTTGCGAAACCGATTAAGAACCGAAGGTATAATTTCAATTAAATTTGGTCCAGTAGATAAGCAATCGTTCAGTGATGGGTAACCCGGCGAATGAGAACTTGCATTAAACACTGGTCTTATACTCGTGCTACTATTTTCTTTTACAACCGCTCTATGAGGCAAGTAATGTACACCCTTATATTTATTTTTATCCGGTACCTTTTCAATTATCCCGAGTGCTAACCAGTTCTGGAAAACATCTCCATAAGTGTCAAAATTTCCCATAGTCATTAATTTTCTTTTAGTACTTACAAGACATTTTTCTGCTATCACTTTGTTTTCGGGTAAAAGAGAGCTATCCGACACCCAAGGTAATGCTACTTCGTACCTCCCGTCTGAATTTACCGTAAGAGTATCTTCAAAATATTTTTGCGTATCTTCCTGTAACTGAGTTTTGGTTTTACTTACGGAAGGTTCACTGATACCCAAAACATCTAACTGACAGAGATCACTAATACATTGACCCTTCACTAAGAGAGAAGAAATTAGGAGGGATGCAGTATTTACCGTAGTTGGCTCAGTGCCAATAAATTTACCCATAACAGTCCAGCCTAACTGCGTATGCACCGCGCTGACGCCGCACGTAAGGGGAATAATTTTTCCAGTTAGCAACTTACCAGCAAAATCCGCACCAATTAATAATTTTATCTCTTTATCGACATTACATGGTCCATTTTCTAAATCACTTAATTTGATACCATGTGACTTAAGTTCGCGTAACCACGAACCAGATGGGAGTTGTTTAATTTCAGAACAAATTTTGTTTTGACCAAGTACCTCTAATTTACACTTATATTTACTATATATATCGCTTACTTCAATAACATAGTTTTTATACACATTTTCTGAAGTCTCAACTCCACCAAACAGAAATTGCCTAATTTTTGATTCACCAATACACTTACAATTTAACCTTTGAGCAACATCATTACATAAATATGATTTCATAGAACCACTATCATAAATTGCTCGTACAAACATTTCTTTAGAACCATTCTGAATTTTTACAATTAAAGTTTGAAGATATACATCTGATACCTTAACATAGTTATTAAGAATGCCCGTTTTGTTTTCGTCATTTCCTAGCTTTGTGACACTTTTTGTTTTGTTAGAAGGCAAATCAGGGCACATAATCACAAAATGTCGATTTTTACATAAGGTACACCTATGTTTAGCTCTACACTGATTTGCTCTATGGTGTTTCTTAAGACAAACAAAACAAACATTCTTTTTCTTAATAATATCTTTCTTACATTCTAAACTCATTAAAGATGCATCCTTACAACTTTCAGACAAATGGGATTTTTCACAAAAAATACAAGTATCAAACTTTTTATACTTTTGCAAATTTTCATTACACTTACTATTACTATCATTTGCATTAATTAGTTCACATGCAGTTGGAACAACAGATTTTGTGTCAAGAAACTTATTTTTCTTATTGCTTACTTTATCAGAACCCAAAACATCACGAGTAAGTTTAACTCTAAATTCAGTTTCTACTTCCCTTTTTAGAAAATCAATTAATGAATCTAAATCACTCTTACCTGTTGTTTCAGGAGACATACCTCGTTGTCTTTCCCAAATTTGTATTAAATCAACAGGAAGTGCTGATTCCACTAAAGGAAATAAAACAACTGCAAATTTATCTTTTGTTAAACCGAGTGATTCCAATGCGCGTAGTTGAGTTTGTAACTTGTCATAAAGAGATAGTAAGTCTGTCTTTTGTTTGTCATTGATTACCAGTTTTAATAGTTCTCTAACATAAATTTGAATTAAAACATTTTCATTTCCAAATCGTTCTTTGAGATATTCCACGGCTTTTTCGTAATTTTCTTCCGTAGCAGGAAAACTTTCCACTATTGCTCTTGGCGCTGTCTCAGGTTTCGTAGATTGCATTAGGTAATGAATGAAACTTGTCTCTCCGGTCGATGCGAGTATCTTCGTGTATTTTACTAAACCTTGTCCAAAACGTCAGCCAGTTTCGAGGGTCTCCATCGAACTTCACCAGTTCGATCTCAGGTAGTTTCTGTTTTGCGGCTGCCAAGCGGTAAAGACGCTGAACACTGGTAGTTCGGTTCCAGGTTCGAATCCTGGCTGGCTCGCCAATTATGTTGCTTAATAAGTATCTTAAAGTTCGATTAAAACGGAGTCGACACTTTGTAAAAACCAACATTTATTTTTCACGCCATAAGTGCAACTACTTTACAAACAGAGAAGGATACGTAGACGTAATGCATCTATCTGCACACGTGACCCTCGTAACAGACGAATTCATTATGGTTGCCACACTAAGCAGCATTTTTAGGGTTGCCACACTTACCCTTATTCCCGCCTAGAGAGCGCTACCTATTTTCGGAGTTACAGTTTTGGAGGACTAAGCACTACAATTATCATAAATTTAATTCAGGCAATTAAAAAGTGATGAAGCGGAAGTTTCATTTGATTTCAAATTTTAATATAGTTCTTGTTGAGAATAATCACATTTACTCCCTGGTTTGTGATTTGATGTTATATGTATATTAACCGTAACTGTTTATATCTTGCTTATGTTGTATTGGCAACACTTGTTCAGTGTAGTTTTTGTTGCTTGTGTGGTATGTAGAAGTGTGCTATGCCATGTGCGTGATTAATTCCATCCTTTAATAAAGCATCTACTTAATTATCATCGCCTCTGATTTACCTTTTTAAATCTTTACAGCAGAGCGTGGTTCTGATATTGAACACGCTAGAGGCGAAGCATTTATTTGTTTGGATCGGAATCACGCGTTAAGTGAAATTTGAAATGGCAGCACGTGATGAGAACACAAAGTAATGTGTTGAGCTGTTTAACGGTAAAAACTTTTCTCTGTTTAAGCGCCGTGTTCAAGCTGTGTTTGCGGCCAAAGAACTTGATAAATATTTAGACGTTGAAGCGGATGAAACGAAAGTTGCTGAAATCAAAGATGCAAAAAAGGCTTACGCATTGCTGATAACCCTTTTAGATGATGCTATATTGGCGACCATGTCGAGTGAATCTTCTGCATGTGAAATTTGGAGCAGTTTAAAGAATAAATACCTAAAGGTGAGTACAGTTAGTCAAATATTAGTACGAAAGAAATTATCGACACTAAAGAAACGCCGAGATTGCAGTATGCAGTCACATATTAACGAACTGTTGGCGATCGTAAATGAACTGCGACTCTCGGGTGCTGAAGTCAAAGATATGGATGTAATTATTTATTTGTTGATGTCGCTACCTGCTGAGTACGACATTATTAAATCGACGATTGAGAACCAGCCAAATGAAATGCTTACGCTGGACTTTGTCATGCAAAGACTCTTGAATGCTGAAGAATTGCAAGGTGAGAGAAATTCTTACGATTCTAGTGTTTCTGGCTCAAGTAATAACGTAGCTTTTAGCGCTGATAAACGTAATATCATCTGCCACAAATGTAAAAGTAAAGGTCATATCGCCAAGTTTTGCAAGAGAAAATTAGTTTGCTTTGGATGTGGACGTCCAGGGCATTACAAGAAGGACTGCAGATTTAAGCATAAATCAGATTACAAAGAATCGGCTGCAGTAACATTCATGGTTGGCGAGCCTGCTGGAAATTTCATTCTGGATTCTGGAGCTTCTACGCACATGTGTAATAAAGGTGAGTGGTTTGAAGAAATTAAACCTTTTTCTGGAACTGTTGCATGTGCTTCGAAAAATGATGTTTTAAAGGTAGAAGGTATTGGTACAGTA
>KK120876.1:147116-162918 GCA_000611955.2 Stegodyphus mimosarum
GTTAGCACTGATGCTATTTAAAATTTGACATCTTCTTTCTAAGAATTCCAAAAATGTATCAAAATCTGGTACTTCATTATCTTTTAGTGTTAGCTCATACTGTTTTCGTGTTTCGCGATCTAATTTGTCAAGAACAATATTTAATAATAGAACATTCGATAGTTTATCTCTTGCGAAATCTAAGATTTTTAACGATCTAAGATTTTTCTTAATATTGTCTAACATTATGCGAAGCTCTTTAGCCGATTCATGGTTTATTGATGGAGTATTTAGAATGTTTTTAATGTGACAGTCTACAATTATTCTTTTATTCTCGTATCTTTGTTCTAAAGCTTTAAAAAGTGAAGAAAAGTTATCGTCTGATGTTTCTAATGATTTGGCTTCTCCTTTCAAAGCCCCGCGTAAGTAATGGAGCTTTTCATTTTCATAAAGTTCCGGATTTTCTTTGATTAAACTATTAAACTGAGTCTTAAACAAATTCCATTCTTCAAATTTTCCGCTAAAATTCGGAAGAGGAATTTTTGGCAGTTTTACTAAAGCCCTTTTAAATTGATCATTACATACAGAATAACTTTCGTTTTTAGGGCTGTCACTATTTTGATTTGTTACAGTTTTTTGTTTATTAATAGAGGTTTTTAGACTTACCTCTAATTTTTCAATATCCTCATCCACTTCAGACAGCAAAGCTTCCGCTTCTTCAAACTCATCATCCGTGAGTATTCTGTAGTAGTCGTTTTTCAGCACTTCGAACTTTTCATGAATATTTACCACAGTATCCAAATGAGCTTGTAGCTGCGCGATATCTAGTTCAGTTTGCTTTTCTGCGGCTGTTATAGCATTTGAAATCCTTGTTAACTGTCCTTTGATGTTTCCACGTTTGCGATTTAAAGTTGTGATATCCATGGTCATTGTTTACTTTTAGTTGCAAACAGATAGCGTTTAATCCATAGGTCGCTGGTTCGACTCCGGCTCGACGGACCAAAAAATGTGCGTAGGTAGCGTGCGTAATTTAGCGTAGGAAGAAATGCGTTACCAACGATATCATTTAATTATTTTTTATTACAGCATTGCCAAAAGAAGAGCAAGTCCTATGGAGGAAAGCCATGGATGAGGAAATAGCTTCTCTTAATAAAAATGAAGTGTGGAAGTTAGTCAACTTGCCAAAGGATGAAAAGCCAATATCCTGTAAATGGGTGTTGCGTATCAAACGAAACAATGTTTACAAAGCTAGACTGGTGGCTCGTGGCTTTGAACAGAAGCCAGGCATTGATTATTTTGAGACCTATGCTCCTGTAATTAGCACATCATCACTCCGACTTGTCCTAGCTATCATTATACAAAAGAATCTTGAAATCTATGCATTAGATGTAAAGACTGCATTTCTGAATGGTGATCTCCAAGAAACAATCTACATGGAACAACCAATGGGCTACAGTGACAACAGTGGTCGTGTGTGCGAGCTTCTTAAGAGTCTTTATAGACTTAAGCAAGCACCGTTAAATCTTTACAGTTCTGAAAGGTTTTAGGTCATAAGCATAATAACTAATAATAATAAAGTTTTATACAGATAAAGTGTTTAAACACTTAACCAAAATTTCTTGAAATTCTATTAACCAGTTTAAAGAAATCATACATGAAAGCAGGAAAATCCTACTTTTATGAAATCTTAAGTGGAAATAAAACTATCTTGAAACTCTGTAAGCACAGTACTTTCTTAAAATTAATAAATATATAGACAGATATACTAATGAGTTATCTTCTCTATCACGTGTAATTATATATTTGTAAAAAATTGCATATGAAAGAATTTTATATTTTAAGGGATTAATAAGAGGCATTTGCTAAAATGCAAATGTCGCTTATTAAAAAAAAGGTTAGCTTTTTAAATCGCAAAAGCTCTAAAGCAAACACTTCTTTTACCATAACGTTATGATCATAAAACGAAATTTTAAGGTCCTTGTCTTACATATACTTTGCTTGTAAGAACAAATTTTAATGTAATAATTTGAAAACAAATTTTGAATTTGGGACTGTTTACTATACCTGACACCTTAAATATAAATTTGTAATCTCTTTTCACACGCATTTGCAATTTTTTTTGCACACTTTGTCTAAGTTTCGGTTTGGCAGCAAAAGACTGGCGGTTCATAAATTATCAACGGACTTTTTTCTTTAAATATTTTTTAATGCATTTCTTTTCAATTCCGCGTTTTAAAAATATAAAATTAGAAGTAGGAATGAAATATCAGAAATCGAATTCTATTTTTTATGCTTTTCTTTAAAAATCAGATACTGAGTCTACGAAATTAATAAGGGCTACTGAATAAAAATATCATTTCATCATTTAAAAGTATACTTTAAAAAATTACGATTTACGATTATCAAGATTACGTGATCAGGATATATAAATATACAAGGTATTTCTCCCGCTTTTTTCGCATGCCTTCGTGGTGTAGCGGTCAGCACGCTAGATGCTTATTCGAGAATTCCGTTGTTCGAATCCCGGCGAAGGCATTGCTCATTCGTCTCTTCTCCTGCTTCAAAAATAACATACAAATGGCCCGAACTAAAAAAGATGGTGGATGATGATTCTCCACCGGGATTTGCCGATTGGGTCGCCTAATCCCCAGTCGCTCTTTAAAAGGGGGGAGTATATAAGGTATTTCTCCACTTTTTAGCATGCTTTCGTGGTATAATGGTCAAGCACACTCGGCACGTATTCGAGAGGTCCGTGGTTCGAGTCCCAGGGAGGGCATTGCTTATTTTTCATCTCTCCTGCTTTTCAAAAATACCTAATATCTCTACAGTGGCGCCCGAACTAAAAAGGTGATGGATGAATATTCTCCACTACCAGGATTTGGCGACTGGGTCCTCTAATCCCCAGTCGTCCTTTAAAAAGGAGAAGAATATAAGGTACTTCTCCCGCCTTCTTAGCATGCCTTCGTGGGACAGTGGTCAGCACGCTCGACGCGTATTCGAGAGGTCCGTAGTTAGAGTCCCGGGAGGGCATTGCTCATTTTTCATCTCTCTTGCTTTCAAAAATTACCTAATGGCTCTACAAAAAGAACAAAATAACCCACCAAAAGAAAGAATTTTCCCATATTTGGAAAATATCTAAATATCTAAAATAATGCACTTCATATATATCATTGATTATTGAACTCATAAACAATTTAATTTCAGTGACTTGGTTATATCTGTGTGTTTAGTTTTTTGAAAAATCAGGAAAAATACTTTAGGCCTTCAGTTTCTTTCAAGGAAAACAAATATAAACAATATATTCTTATATATTCTTCGTTCTACTCCATTTCTGGGATCGAATGCTAGAGCTTCTAAGCACTTTCTTTTGATATCATTCGTTGTTTCTAAGTTAAATTATGGAATTTTCAATCTTCTTGTCGACCGAAATGCATTTTTTGCCGTTTCCTTTCAGAAAAATAAGGCCCACCAGTGGCCGAGCGGTGAAGTCTCAGAAGTTCGGTCCGGGTTCGAATCCCGGCGAACGGAATGATTGGATGGACATTTTCATGATTTTCCCCATGCGTAACGTTTATATGAGCTAGTGTTCTTTGGAAATTTCTCCACGAAATCATTCCTACCCTTAGATAGGTAGCCCTTGAGTGCTTTATCATAATTAAATAAATCAGACACAGCCTTCCTAAAAATTCATACCTGCTCAATCTGTTTGATAGTCGCTGTACTTTGTACCTTCTCTGAATGTTTTGATGAGTTGCTTGAATGATGAATGAGGTATCTGACTAAGTTTGTTAAGTCTGTGGTTCCATCCTTACACTGCATTATTGGCTCCGCGTTTATCCTTATAATGATTTCATACTTGGCAAAAACATTTTCCTTATCCATCCATTGACTGATAATATAGCAAAAAGTTCTCCTAACGTAGGTATCTATGAGCAGTTTTCTTCTTCTTCTAACTAGGCTTCATTGACGAGTTTGCTAAAGAAAATGTTCTAACGTTGCGTACATTCTTACATTCAATAGAATTTCTTCTTTCTCTTAGTACAGATTCGCCATGCCAATGTCTTGTACGCATCGTCAAAGTGCTTATATAAAATGATAATTGCAGACTTTGATACTGGGAAATAAGAATCTTATGGCATAAATTGCTTGCTGAAAATCCATTAAAATATGTTTCGGATTCCACTCAGCGTTTTCTTTAAATACTTGAAAAATTTTATGTTAAAGATCCTTCTTTCTACTGGACATCAGAACATAAGTTACAGTCACTACTTTAGGTCCCTTCAGTGAGGTACCCGAACTTGTATGCAAGGAATAGAACAGGGAAAACTGTATGCAACTGCTTTTGAATGTTCCATAGTAATGGTATGTTGATTTCAAGTTTGTATATTGAGCCATCGTCTTCTTTTGTTGGTTTAAATGCATTCGACAATTGAATTTTTGTTCGGTCACGTCAGACTTGAAATATGTTCTGTAACTTTCAAAACTCATAATTTTGCATCGCCATCTAACTTTTGCATCTTTCAAGTATGCTTTTAATACATATCCACGTTGTCATTTTAGAATTTGCACTAACACGAAATTTCCAATAATGTTAGTGGTTATATACTGCACAACGTTTGCTTTTAGATGTTTCAATAGAGGTGAAATTCATTTCATGTAAGTGTTCTAAAAAATTAATAATACACAAGAAACACTCAGAACAACCGCCAGAGCATGAAATCACACTACTTGAAAAAATCATGTCAATAAATCAAAGGCTTGGAAATCAAGAAGCTGACTGATTGCTTCTATCAGGAGGTGGAGAAGTGTTCTCAACTGGTTACATCCATTAGAAAATTTCATATTCCATGAGAGACGATGTGCGCAAATGTCACTTGTGCGGAAGTGCCATATGAGCAAGTGCCTTATCACCTCTCAAGTTGGAATAAAACTTCCAGTTTCTAGTTTCCTTGGACGTTTAAGCAGATCTATAAGGAACCTATTCTAGCATGCAAAAATATTTTATAAATTGCAAATTGTATTACAATTAAAAACCTTACTGCCACGTAGTAAGGTTTTGAACTACTCTCTTGTTATGGGAGTTTTACACCTCTATGATGTGAATAGTAGTCTGTTTTCCTAAAAACGTCCAGCAAAAAAATAACCTTTCTCTTACGCAGATAGGCCTAATGAGATTTGCCAATTTCAAGTAGCATAAATCCTCCTATTTATAGAATTTCTGCACTTAGCTCATAGATAATCTGCAGTTGACATTTTTATGGCTGTCTTTATATTTTTATAGACTAGTTTCCCTCTGAAATGTCTTTCATGATGACAGTCCTATTAGCACACAGTCCCCGTTAGCAGAGATTCCTCATGTGATTTGTCATAATACCAAACAAATGCCGATAAGGAATACTTGCGAAGCCTAAAATCTATTTTTTTTCCATCGAAGATTTCCTCAGCAAAGTTGTACAATGTTTTCTACTAAGGTAAACCAAATTAAGAAATTATGAATTCTCTTCTTGAAAAGAAAAAGGAAGGGAAACGCTTTATTACTAAAATATTTAACTGATTTTGTACGTTCAGTTATTAACTTTGGAAGGAATTTCTTTTGCCAGAAAGCTGCATAAGTTGATTTTCAGCTGCTCGAATTATCATCAAATAGCAAAGTAGGCTAATTACTAAGCATGTTACACATACTGACTATTTAGTTTCTGTCCATTTGTTAACATGCAGAAATAGCAAAATAAGTGTTGTTGTAGGATTTAAAAATGTAGAACTCCTGATCCCAGATTAAAATACATCAACAGTTCCAAACTTTACATAACAATCAACAGATTGTTATGTAAAACAAACATAAACAGCATAAAATGCATATTTAAGACTAAAAACTTCGTTGCGCACCTTGTTTCACTTAGAAACAAATTTAAAATGTCGCGACACACTCATTAAAAATATTATTATCCACAGTATTATTTATTTTTTAAAATACCTGCAGAAGAATATGGTTCTGTCTGATGAACTGTAATTTAAATGCATTTTGCTATAAAGTATGGGACAGTATTTTGACTGAAAGATTAATTATAATAAAATTCAGCATTTTCCATTTCAAATCCATTTATCTTTGAAATAAAGTGTTATCATTATAATTCAATTAATTACTTAAACATTTCTGATCAAATAAAAAGACAGAAATTTGCAGCAAGCATAAGCGAAAAGACACTCAAAATGCATTATACTTAGCTCCAAAAGGATGTTCTTAAATTCTTATTTTAGAATTTATAATGCAGTCTTGGAAGCTAACATTTTAATCTTATTTAACTGTAAGCTTTAAAAACCTTTTTGAAAGCACAAAGTCTTTTTTGCAGTACTTCAATATGAAATATAATAATAAAAATAACAAGAAGTATAGCATAAACCATTTTTCCTTTTAGCTTATAAGCACATATGATGTTCTTTGAATCCCTTGCATACATGATACACTAAACTGAGATCTTAGAAGCACTTTGACAATAAGTAGAGTTTTGTAAGTATACAGAAATGCTTTAATATCTGTAGCCCCCTAGATTAAACGCACATTCTCATGAATACCGTACAAGTGCTTATGCGATATTATATCTAAAACCTATATAATATTTACGTATTTATATAGCACTGCACCACAGTACTTATACACACAGTAATAAATCTTATGGTACAATTAAGACCTTAATACTTACGTTCTTAGTTAATGCCGTATCTCAGTACATATTTACGCACACAAGACAAAATGTCATGGTACAATTAGTTTTTTGAGTATGTTTAAGAAATTTGCACATTCTGAGGCATATTTAAGAAATTTAGAGAAACCTTTCCATTAATAATATTATGAGGCCTCTGAAATATAATAATATAGAGACATTAGGATTGTTTTAAAAGCAGAAGGTGCGAAAAATGATCAATGCCCTCGCCGGGACTCGAACTTCGGACCCTCTCGAATACGCGCCGAGTCTGCTGACCATTACATCACGAAGGAATGTTAAGAAGGCGGGAGACATACCTTATATACTTTCCCTTTTAAAGAGCGACTGGAGATCAGTGGACATAATCGCAAAATGATGGTGGTGGAGAATCATCATCCACCACATTTTTTTTTAGGTCGGGTGCCACTTGTAGAGACATTAGAATTTTAGATGCTGAGAGACGTGAAAATGAACAATGTCCTTGCCGGGATCTAATCTCAGACCTCTCGAACAAGCGCCGAGTGTGCTGACCATTACACCACGTAGGCATGCTAAGAAGGAGGGAGAAATACCTTGTAATAAGAGTACTGATTTTATGACAAATCATATAAGAGCTATATTCCGATGAGAGATACGTCTTCGTAAAAGATCTTTCTACGGGAAACTACTCATAAAAACTGAAAAGAAAATGTAGAAAGAAACATTATAATACCTATTACAGATGACCTGTAAGATTGTCTGTAAACCATAAAAACATTATTTGACTTTGCAAAGTAATTCCAGCGTTAAATTCCTAATAATAGGTTTCGTTTGGCTTATTTGGTTGTCGCAAAGCACTCGAAAGTTATTTGCCTAAGGGGAGGGATGCTTTCTTGGAGGATTTTTTTCAGAATAAACTGGCTCATATACGCAATACGCATTGGGAAAACCACAAAACGCCCATGAAGCCAGCTCGTTCCCTAGGATACTCTAAACCAAACTATCCGTGCAAAGCTGCTTACCGCTCCGCCACTGGTGAACTCTATTAATAGGACGGGTTATATTACTGGAGGTTATTTTTTTGCCGGATGTTTGTAGAAAAATAGGCTTGCACATACATTATTCAAGTGGGAAACCCCTAAACTGCGTATGTTACCAGTCTCGAATTCGAGATTGAATTCGGATTGAATCAACAATATCTTGTTAATAAATGTATGCTGTTATACTAAAGATAATCAAAATCATAAACGGAATTCAAAAGTTTAAACAGCTGTACTACGAGGTCACGGATAAGCAGTTAATTGTGTTGCCAATTCATCTTCAGTAGTGTTAATGGCTACTCGTTTTTAAAACAAAATAATGTCAAGATTGTCAGCCAATGTAATTTCAGTGTAATATGAATCGCTGTAATGTCAAGTAATGTAATGTTTTGCAATGTCAACACAAATCCCTTTTTCGATGTCTTCTGAGAGTTTGTTCGAGGGCTAAACAGAATTTAATAATGAAATGTCTTCAGGAAAGCAGGAAAATCAGGAAAACTAATAAAAAATGAAATGACAAAAATCTTAGTACAAAAATTTTATAAAGCTATCAGAAATATGTTTGAAGAACAAGCCAATGTGAAACTCAAAGAAACATAAAATTTTCCTTAGATTGCAAAGACGTGTTTTTAAGCTATCTCATGAACAGTTTTGCGCTATGCTCATGAATACATGCTAAATCAGGAAGTAGAAATAATTGCACTGTACTTTAAGAGCAAAGATTTGTATGATTTATTGAGTAGAAATTCTAAGGAGAGTTAACACTGAAAGTCACTGCTCTTGGCGTCATGCTTCTGCATAGAATTCCCGGATTTATATTTTCTGAGGGATAAACAGCATTAATAAAGGCACGTTACTCTCTTTATTTCTGATTTATAAGATCTGAATCTATAAAATAAAATTTATCACTGTGAAGATCTACCGTTAATGTGACCCAGTTTTTCTTAATATAGTTAAATGTTTGGTATTATTAATGCTAATATTATTCTGTGGGACAAGCCCTCTAATGCAGTCGAGATCATCAACTGTTAGTGAAAACGACATCTAAACTTTTAATTTCTATACCATAATAATATTATCTATGTTCTAAATAGATTCAGAAATAGATAAGGAGTAATATTTCTAAATTTTATTACAGCTGTAAAATTATTTTTATCTAGAAAAGTAATTAATTATGGAAGCATAAATTTAAAAATTCTTTTGCGTGCTGTAATTTCTTATACAACTTTAATTGATTTGGCAAATATGATACAGCAATCGCCGCTCAATGTGATTACGTTTGTCCAGGAATATTCCGATAATATTGATCGGATGATAGCATTAAGCCATGACAAATGTATTCTTCAAAATATTACTGAAATTTAACTAATTTAATATAAATATAACTAGAATCATATAAAAACCTACTTTTACAGCATTTTAAGTAGGAAAAGAGTTATTAACAATTTACTGCTTGGAAAAAAAAATCAGTTTTTGAGTTGTTGCAGTGTTTCTGGAAATTGTTTTCCCGATGCTGTACCGCTAATCTTAATATTCATTGGGCGTCCCTCATCTCAGCATCTGTAGGAAATTTACCGATTTCGTCATCATCTTTTCAGAAAGTTTGTCATACGATGTGCTTTTGTTTGTTTCAGAAAAGGAAAGACTTTGTTCTTTCATTGAATTTGCAGATAGAGGATTTTCATAAATGCCCATCAAAGCGTTAAATTTTTCACAATTAATATTCCAGATATTTTTAATTCTTCATTTTCTTTTATATTATCATTTATTCAAAAGTTGGCATGCTTAAAACAGTACTTTATTATCTTTTCTGGGACAAGATTTCGAGATATCCATGGTACCTAACATCAAAATCAAGATGATTGACGACTTAATGCCTTACTCTGCGACATAGTTCTGTCATTTAGCGATTTTTTGCTGTAATTTGACTTTATTTTGCCCTTTTATATTTAATTTGGTGACATTACTTCAATTTAAAACATTCATTTTGTGTTACTTTGATTACATTGTAAGGTTTATCCTAAGTTTATTAACAGTTATTTTAAGTTTTGTAGCTTTCCTATCTTATTCTAATTTCAGCTTACAATTTCCTACCAGAATGTAAATTCAGAAACGCAGTTAATGCAAATGAGAAAGAGTACTATTTAAGTCGTGACTTCACCGACTTCGAAAGAGAGAGTCTGATTCCCTGACTAGCGCGCGTTTGCCTTTTGGCTACGTCTCTCTGAGCTATTGCTACGTCCGGCCATACCTTAGGCCCTTGCTTGGCTTCGCCTATTTAATTAATACTTAGGGGCCAACTACTTAGATCTCTGATAGCTTCCGCTATACCTTTTAAATAGCTTAGTTAAGCTAGGTTTAGTTTAAACTATTACTATTTTAAGTTCAAGCTCCAGTGGCGGCTTTGTGTTAAGTTCCACGTAGGAACTGAGTGTAAATATACTAAAAAATAAAGGGTTGGAAACCCTCCTTAAGTCTTATGTGTTCGGTTTACACACTTCTGCGATTATTCGCTTGTTAGTGTTCGTGGAGTTCTAAGTTAGAACTTTAGGATTAAATAGTAAAACCCCACAACATTAACCAAATTCTTGATCACAATAAGCGATGTAGTTTCCATGGTTTCGTACACAAATGGACGGGGTTCATTCAGATAATGCTACAGCTGTTCGATAGCATTATCCGAATGATAACATTAACGTGATCACATTAAGCGAGCCTACTGTACAGTATTCTGTAAATGATTATTCGCAATCCTGCATTGTTTATGGTATTTATATTATCCTTCCCTTTCTGTGCACCTGGCTACAAATTACGAAAGAAATATTTAAATTATGCCAACAGTTGGCAGTTTCTTCTTTTTCTCCCGGTAGGTGTGTAGACCACCAGCGAAGAGTAGATAAAATGGTTCCAACCTGGGTACAAATTCCCGCGAACAGGCATTTTGTGGTTTTCTACATGTAATGAAGTGAATACAAGTCAATTTTTTCCTTTAACACGTGCCCCAAGATGCCTTTTCTCCTGAGTCGCCTTAAGCAGATAACCCTAATCTGCTTTGACATAATCTAATAACAAAATCCTTTTTAGTGCGATTGTAACTAGCAGCATTTATTTCAAAATACATAATTTAATACACAAGTACACATAATTTTTATCTTGAATCTCATCATTATTGCATTAAAATTTATTCTTTAAGCTTGTAATAAGATGTTTGCAAAATAAAATGTAAAATGTGACAGTATTACATTTAAAGGCAGGGTGAGTATTATTAATCCAAAGAGAGAAATGCCATAATGGAAGACTTTTGAATGGAAATTAACTGGTTCTATTTCATATTGGAGGCAGAGGAAAGCCAGGGAAACTCAAATGACCAGTCTTTTCTCCTGGATTTTAACCTTGTCAAACTATCAATTAATTCACTCACCTTAACTTTTGAAACATTTTATTATAAGTTTTTAGGTTATGTTAGTAGAAGAACACCTAAGATTTAAATTCACAAACAAATATTCAGCATTTACTTTCCCAGGCTTCAGTTATTTAAATGACAGATTTGTTGAATTGTATTATTTGGTATAAAGTAAAAGATTTATTTTTATTAGAGTTTCCAAAGCATACTAAAAATAAAAATGCTACTCGTTATCATTTGAAATGATCACAAGATATTCGAGGAAAGATTCCTGTTTTGGTAAGAGAATGAGTACTGATGCGAGTCTTTCTTCCGGTGAATTTCAATGTTTTCCGAGTGGAACATAATAAGAAACATTTATTTTGTTCAAGAATAATAGGCCGGAAATTAAATGCGCGTTTTCGTTTATTTGAATATCAGAGGAATTTCTCAAAGAAAATCGCATTTATCTACATAGATATTATGGATCTCTCAGTGAGATATTTTCAAAACAAAGTTAATATTGGAATAATGGATACTGCATATGTGTGCTTATATATACGTTCTTCTGCAGGGAAATCAAGCACATTTTATATTCTTACATTGCTAAATACGTAATAATTTTCAAACAGTTTGCAAAACTACTTATATTTGTAACCTCTGTAAGACATGAAATTATCGAAAAGAATTGAATTTTCTTGATAAATAGTGCATAGGCATGAGAGTAGAACATAGTATACAAAAATTAGGTTAGAGCATGGAAGTAAGAAAGATCTTACTTCCTATCTCCATGGGTTAGAGCATATCCATTTTGCTTTAAAAGCATCAAAAATGTGTTTCTTAAAAATATAAGTCATTGAGTACGGGTATGATTGTATTTAAATAGTAAATAAATCATCCTACTCATAATAAAAGCAGCGAATTCGAGACATTACATATAATGAAACTACAACGTTTTCACTTTGAGAAAAAAAACTTTTGTATTTAATATTAGTAGTAATAACCTTGGCATTAGGTAAACATAAGAATAAACTCTTAAGTTACATGATCTTTATTTATCATTCATATAAAGTATAATTATATAGGTATAATTGCTTTATGACATTATCAGCAGTTGGGTAGTAGGGACTCTTCGGAGACAGTTAGCGTTCATTGAACTGAAGTGAGAAGCATTGATCAATTGCACTGAATGCTAATTCGACAAGTTCGAGTCTGAATTAAATCAGGAATATAAAGCAAATATTAGTACGGTAAAAAACAAAAGAATTTCTTTCAATATTGAAAACAGAGAAATAGAATGGAAGATTAACTGAAATTTCTTTTCATTCACTTAAAACTAACGGTTAACTGCATTCATGACAACTTCTGTAAATTTCAAAGAAAAGAATGGGATTTAATTATTAATCTTCAGAACTGAAATGGACAGACATCAGCTAATTAGTGGAAGAAAAGACTTCATAAACCATTCTACTATTTGCTGATTTCTCATTTTCACTAACTGTTTCAATCTTCTTTAAAATTTAATTTTCAAACATTCATTCATTTTGCACCCAGTAAATGATATTGTATGTTGTCTTAAAAGGAACTTTCGCTCTCCTCCCTACGCACCTTTATGGTGTAACTGGAAGTACATCTGGATAAAACCGGAAGGTCAGGAAATTGGATCCCGGACAGGACACAGAACTTTCTCATGTTTCTTACTCCAAAAACTAAGTAGCTCTACAGTGGATCTTGATTAAAATATAGTTACCAATAAATCATGTACATATGAAGTTAGTGGCTGGGTACTTTTAACCCTTAACCGCCATTTAAGTGTATGGGGAGGGGATCAAAAGAATTACCTACTTTATCGCCCCTTGCATGCGTGGCATAATTGGAAGCACGTTTGATTAGCACTGGAAAGACCAGAGTTGAATCCCTGCGGAATCATCGCCGTATGTTCATGTTTCCTGGCTTAAAAAAATCTAACTAGTTCTATAACTTCTTTTAACTTTCGTGTACTGTACTATTTCGTATTTGCTATTAAAGATTAGTACCACAATTACACGTAAATTCTTCTAATTTATTACTGCCGTTTCACATTGTTATATTAATAATGAGCCGGAATTTGTTAATTAAGATCACTTAGATTTCAGCGTCTTATAGGTCAACGGTGGTCTATTAACTAAACGATCAGCGATGTGAGTCTACGCAGCTGAAAATGTGGAAGCTTTTTCAAACTACAGGCATGTTGTTTATTGCTGTTTTTGGAACTACGATTTTCAGGTATTGCGTTTGTTACTGCCATGGTACGAGTAAAAGAAGTATTGCTATTTATTGTATTCACTATTGTAAAAAAATTCGGGTATCATATTTCAACGGAAGTATCCATTCTGACAGTTTCCGAATCCATTTGGAGACTTTTCTGCAGGGCATCTTTATGTCGGTATTAACTCAAATGCGATTAGCCGTAGAAAGTTTAAATTTTGCTTATGGGACTGCTTATAACATCTAGTTGTATACCTATCTTTTTTGCAGTCAAACTCAAATGCGATTAGCCGTAGAACGTTGAAATTTTGCTTATGAGACTGCTATAACATCCAGTTGTACATGTGTCTTTTTTGCAGTCGGCACTACCAAACATATAGTATAAATTATTTTTAATTTCTTTTAAACTTATTTCTATAATTAATTTTTTACTTTAAATTGCTTTTTACGAATAGAAATTTTGTTAAATTCAAATAAATATATGACCAACGATTGCGCAAATAAAGGCTGTTTAAAGGAGTGGGTATATATATAAATACACACAACCTTACTCGGCTCAAAAGTAACCTTATTAGGCCTTTAGTTTCGCAGTTGTTGGTCGGAGTCGTATAATTCCAATTACAAATTTTATATGACGAAAATATTCGTGTTTTAGCTATGTCGAATTAAAAAAAAAGAATGCTGAAATCTAACTTTTAATGTGGTATCCCCTTTAATGTTTTTATATTTGGGAAAGTTTTATACTTGTTATGAAAAAATACAATTGTAAGAAGTTTGACTCCCGTATGAGAAAAATTCAACAAGATATTTAATTTCAGAATTTGAAATGTTTGATGTCATTTTCGATTGTTTTGAGAGATCGGTTCATTAAATTAGAATAATTCGAGGAAATAAGATTATATGAAGTGCAGTCAAAAATGTGTATAATGCAATAGGCCGTACAAGGAAGTCATGTGATGTGATTTTTTTCCTTTTAGTTAAATTCTTGAGGCGATTCTGCATTTAACTTATTGATCGAAGACATTTTGCTAACTGTATCTATTTTAGTCTTATTTATCCATTCCCTTAGAGTAAATTGTACAGTACTTCAAACATTTCCATAGTTATTATATCGAAGTAACAATCATATCATCGAATACAAGTATTTGACTACTGATGCTGTTATTTATTATTTAAATCCTCGAAAGATTATTATTTAATTTTATATGTAATTTAAAATTGTCCATTTTATGAATTTCTTCTTTTCTGTGATTGTTGTTGCTAATGGTCACTTGTCCGACAGGAACATCAGCCCAAGTCCACGAAATTCCTCGTGGCAAAGAGCGCTGAAGATACGCCTGTCGTTTGCAACAGTCTTGAACACCTTACACGTGACAGTGCAATTTGGTTAAGTTCCGCCCCCAATTTCGATAAAGAACACCCCGGGGGAAGGGGTCCGAGGGACTCCTACCCCTCTCCCGTTCCACCAAACCAAGCGAGAGGACTTTCCGCTCGCGGCATATTTAGTGGCGCCATGCCTCACCGACATTATATATTTACAAACATCCATGCCTTCTCCATGATTCTAACCCAGGCCCTTCGTCACGGCACTCAAAGACACTAAATACTATACGGGTTGGATAGCTTCTTCATTTCTAAAGTAATGTTTTAAAGGCTTAATATATTTGGTACAAATCTGTATTATTGCGTTATTTCAAACTTATTTTCCTAGTGTTATATTTAAGTAACAACTCTTAGTATACACGCATTTATTAACGCTTCTAAGTGTTGAAACGAAAGAGAGAATTGCACATTTCTCATCTAAATTAAAAAAAAAAAAATCTGATGTAGACATCTCTCATGACTTTCTCATATGACCTATTAAATTATAGACATTTTTCTCCCGCATTTCATTTATAAATTTATTTTCTCAAATTATTCTAACTTGAAAACCGGTCCGTCAAGGCCAGTTGTAAATGACAGCAAAAATTGCTAAAATTTTGAATTTAAATATACCGATCAATTTTTGTCGTATGGGAGTCAAACTTTTTCTAATTTTATTTGTTTGCATAACGAGTATAAAACTTTCCAAATATAAGTATAGGACCCGGGAAATTTTAATCAGCTAGTTCAGAAAAATCACTCATGCAGGCTGGAAATTCACATTTTTATGAAATCGTTATTGAAAATGGAATTGTTCTGGAATCTATTTGCACATTATTCTCGAGAAATTAGTAAATATATATATAGGTATACTAATACGTTAATTTTTATGACATGTATAGCGTTATATTTGAATAAAATTGTAAACAAAACCCTTTTATATATTATTCAAAATCTTTTAACATAAGGTATTTTCTGAAATGTAAATGTTAACAAACCATCCGGTTCGTTAAAATGCAAAAGTTTAGACAGATGTTGGTTGGTTGTAGAGCAAATTTTTGCAGGAGATTTGTTTTAAAATACTTGCAAGAAATCGAGTTTTAATGCAA
>KK120876.1:163060-178871 GCA_000611955.2 Stegodyphus mimosarum
TTATTTTAATATTATATATTATTTTTATAATTACTAAAGTAAATAAATTTAAAAATATAAAATTGCAAGATGTAATGTAGACATTTAAAGAAAAATATGTCTTTACTATACAGTAGGTAAACAAAATTATTGAAGTAAATAATCTTAATCTAATACGGCAAGATAGTACAGTCACGTGTTGACCACCAATCAGCCCGATGACGAAGCGGCATGACGGCGAAATCCCCACGTGAAACGGCGGCGGCGGTGGCAAATATTTCTATTCCCGTTTAAACTGGTTAAGCGGGATTATATATACCGGGTGTCCTAAAATAGGCTAACTGTTTTCAAAAATTTATAACATGAAAACAATTAAGGTTAAAAAATTCTTCTTGCAAGTTCATTTGACAGGGCATAAAATTTTCCTCCCAAAGTTTCTGGCTTTAATTCAAAACGTTTTCCGACAAATGGCACTGCAGATAGTAAACGCGAGGCAAAAAATAAAAAATCACATCACAATTTTTCGAAATTTTTTTAATGAATGAAAATTGCATTACAATATTTTCGAATATCCACCATCAGCCGTAATCACATGTCGTGTTTGGAGAACGAATTTACCAGACATTTTCTGTAAATGGCCAGTGGAACAGCTGTACATTCGTCATTGATTATTTTGTCAAGTTTCACAAGTGTACTCCATCCTTCATGTGAATGGAACGGATTCAAGTCTGCTGAATACTTTGACCACTCTCAGCCCTTTCCTGTGACGCATGTGTAATTTAAAGCAATTATACGGTTATTAAAATATTCCTCTAAGAATCTGAAAACTACATCACTTCGGAAGGGCCTCGCACTATCTTACATGAACCAGGATGCCGTGGATGAATGGGTCAAAGCATTTATAATGGCCACAAAGTTGTGTAAAATTTGAAAATATTGTTCTGAAGTCACTGTATCACGTAAAACAAAGGATCTAATTATACCTCTTCTGAAAACAACAGCCATTACATCACCTTTTGAGAATAGAGGGATAGTAGAATATACACATGAGGGCTCTTAGTTTCACAAATTCGCCAGTTTTGCTTTTTGACAAAATCATCGAGATGGAAATATGCTTCATCTGAAAACCATATAGAAGTTCACACCAATATTGCCACCATCAGTCATTTCCTGCATTTCCTTCGCAGACGTGTTCTTCTTTCCTACGAATACAGTTTGAAGGGTTTGCTGGATTTGAATTTTGTACAGCAACAAGGCCAGGCACTTACGAAATATCTTATGCGCCGCCGTTTTACTTAACTGGTGCGCAACTGCAGTTTTTCGGACTGCCTGAACGACCTTTACATTTGGTTTCGTACAATAGCCAATCGATGTCGTCCAATAGTTCCGACTTCCCCCTCCGCAACGCTACCTGCTCGTTTGAATTTCTCATACAATATCTTGTCGTATTCGGCTGCGGATCATTAGCAGCTTGGAATTTGCACTAGAAGTTTCATCTTGTTACTGTAATGCTCTTCTCCAGCCGGTGGAATTAAAATTAAAAAAATGCTTTCCTACAACAAATACGTTGTTTTGAATACTTTCCTACAGAATCTGCTGCTCAGCTCTTTATTGTTCATCCAATCACAAGTAACACTTCTTTTAAGTCAAACATCAACTCCTTCTGGGGATACGTATTTTGATGATTTGCATACATCAAAACAAGAAAGAACGTAGAAGGAACTTGCAGCGCCAGCAGTTGGAAAATTTTTGAACTAATACTAGGAACTCCGGGAGAAAAAAAAAATATGCTCTGTCGCATGAACTTGATGCAAAAATTGTTTTTTTTATCCTAAACCGTTTTTCAGCAATAAATTTTTAAAAACAGTTAGTTTATTTTAGGAGACCCGGTATATACGTTCGGTACTTCCGATTGCAATCAAAAAGGGAGGTACATGACTAGGTGTTATAACAGTTCCATATGCAAAATTTCAACGTTCTACGGTTAATCGTTTTCGTTAGATACATATATTTATACGTACAGACGTCAAAAAAAGATCTATTTTGAATTTATTTTGCAATGCGTTTTGGAATAAATAGTCATTTTTTCTCTCCGTAAGCACAGATGTCACGCAAAAAAATCCTACAAATAAATTCGGGAACTTTCAAATTGTATATTTCCGTTGAAATATGGCACCCGAAGTTTTGTGGGATTACAAATACTACCTTTATTTTATACAAGAAAATAAAAAGATTTAATTCAGAGAACAGGATATAGAACCAAAAGACAGATCAAAGGAAAAAACTTTGTAATTGCATCAAAGAGTTAAGGAATTTGTTGCATTAAGAACTAAGGTTAAAAAATTGTGAGTGTCAAGAAAACGTTCTTGAAGGTACCAGAAAAGCATACAAAGATAAGGAGTCAGAGGAGCTGTTTTCCCTAGAGACAGAAACATATATGGTGTGAGTATAAGTATAATATTTACTGGAAAACTGTAAAATACTTGCGAATGATGATTTTATTGCGATTTTCACGTTATCAGTGAGGTGTAACAAAACCCCTCAGTATCTCGAAAAATAGTTGTATTTATGAAATAATATTTGAGGATATGTGGTAACACTTTCATTTTTGAACTGCCTGGAAATATTTAAAATCATATATCAAAACATAAACGTTATAAATTTATCGAACCTTTTAACAAATTAAAAGATAAAGAAATCACTTAAATGAAGGGAATTAAATTTGTAAAATCACCTTTTAATTTTAATTAAATTTGAATTTGAATTTGATTTAAATTTAATTGCATCTCGAAGTCATTCTGAAAGGCCTTAAAGATGACTTAAAGAAACTAAATTATAAACCGTAATCGTAAAATAAGATATTTCTTTATTTTATTCTCGAAAGACGAATTTCAGATTAATCTATTTCCTAATAATTAAATACCTCACACACTGCATACAAGATTAGATAAGGAGCGTTCATTAACGAAGATTGTTTTGTGGAAAATCATAAACCTCTCGTATCTTAATGAAGGTTTAATGCCGTGTTCAGGGCAAAACAACTGGGGAAATCACAGTTATGGGAAAGCGTCGCAGAGATTTAAAACTTTATGCTGGAATTATTCACTAATTCCATTGCGGTCTGTTTTGATGCTTTTAGTTGCATTTTCTAAGGAAAGGGTTACCATTCCCTACTTTTCGTTACCTAAGTCTTAAGTTTTGATATTTAACTTAAGTATTTTTAAAGTTATCATTGTTTCTGAAAACGTTTATAATCTTCTGTACTGCATTTCTGCCGGATTATGCCTACAGTGTGATACCTTTAAGCAGAATTTCAACAAAAATTTATTACTAGTTGCACAGTGTGAAAATATTGAACAATGCCTCATCGATATAATCAGTCCGTTCTTCCCTCAGAAACACGATTCTCAATATTGAGCAATCTATTGCCTTCCTTACGCCAGATTATTAAATGTAGACAGGCTTATGAATACTGGTGGATTAGAGGATGTTTTTGTTGTTGTTTGAAACCTTTTGGCAACAATAGTGTCAATATAGATTTGCCTAACATCCCCACAGGTTGGATTGACAGCGTACCAGAGGATGGAACATAAAAGTTTTCCATATATATCTTTTCTTCTTGCTAAAGCTCCTAAAAGAACTTCTGACAGACGGGTTTCAATGCCACTGTCCGTACCTACTATTATGGACCTCTAGTCGTGATTTGTAAATGTGAGTTTTTTGTTTATAGTTACAGTGACTCAGTAAGGCTTTTAAGTTTTACTAACGTTTATTTTATTTTAAAACTTTGCTATCGTCTCTTATTTTCCCTTTCAGGCCAGAATAAGCGTGAATAGATTTGTTTATGCAAATGAGGTTGCAAACTGCATAAGTATTTAAGACATGGCTTTTAGCCAAGAATAAAAAAGAGAGAGCGACTTCTCGCTGTTTTACCACACGCGTGCTTTCCATGTCTGCCTTTAAGGCCAGAACTTAGTTCTCGTTGATATTTGAAGACGTATTGAAGTTGTTTTTTTTTCCAATCCGATCACTACATAGTATTAAAAGGAAAATCTTCCCGTTACTACTCTCTGTAAAGCATCTAAGTTTAGTTCTTATTTAGTTAATTTAGTTTAATTCTTATTTTCTACGTTTTAGATCATAAGTGCTAGTCTGTGTATCTCGAAGTGCGAGATCGGCTACTCTGTGTGAGAAATAAAGGGTAAATTTAACCCTTTTTATCCTTGTTGTATTTTCGACACACGTACGAACATAGCTTTGAGTAAGTTCCTTGTTCCTACTCAAGACTCCAGTTATATTTGCAAAATCAGTTAGAAGGAATAGAAGTCTTGACAACTTTTCTTATCTTCGATTCGAAACGCTATGTATAGGAATGGAACAAGGTTACTCTAAATTACGTGTAGTCCGAGTGATCTGTGGCTGTATAAACTTGACCACTAGGGAAACGAAAGCAGTAGCGGATGTTTTCTTGATTGCACGACTACAGTTTCTTCAAAATCTTCTGTTCAGCATTGAAAATATAAAAATGTTTAAGGTATTCTTTAATATCCTGTATGCATTGTTTCCTGAGCCATTGTTTTTTATGACTTTCAGTCCTTTAATTTCAAATCACAAAATTTCAGAAAAGTCTTTCAGACGATGTGAAATAGAGAAAATTCATAGATAGCAAGCAGTGAACGGTATATGAAATTTGATTTCTATGGAAATCCGTGCTTGGAAGCATTCTTCTAAACTTGTTTCAAAGATTCGTATGTTTCTCAATGAAGCAGAAAGATTGAAATTTAGGAAGAATAAATGGCCAATTTTAGTATAATCAAGAATATTTACTACAGACCTATATAAGTTCTCTCTTAACGAAATGTATATTATGGGTTAGAAGAACAAAAGTGTTTCAAACATTTCTTGAAATTTAGATATGTTTTTGCCTATTTTTTCCTTTTTCATTAGAAAAGGGAATTTATGGCATACATTTCTTCTTTCCACGCTTATTTTATAAAATATTTATGTGTAACGTCATAGCTGAGAATTCTGAATATAAATTTCCTCGCACCAATAGAGTATCGCGAAACTGAGCAGCAAAATAACGATGCAAAATTTTAAGAGCTAAAAAGCATGGATGTTTGTAGTATATAACGCAAAATTTTGAGTGTGTAATATCGGTCTATCCCTGTGATTCATTCTGCGCAATGTTCTCGGTGACGAGATTGTTAAGACTATAGTTTGAGTTGGTTGTTCCAGACTAAAGTTTATAGAGTAAGTGTCCAGCCTTTAAATATGTAAACATATAACAAAAAAAGCGCCGTTTATGAGTTACAAGGCGTTGAATATTACGATAAAATAATATAGAGGTAGCTCCTTGACAAGTACGGAAAGGAGACGCCATTGTATGATGTGCGAACGGCATTGTTAGAAAAATGTACTATGAGCGCTGTTCTCGTACATCCCGGAGCGAGCAACAATCTCCGCTTAAATCTCTATATGATAAATTTCAATGAAAAAATCAATATATTTTAGTGATGTGGTACCTAAAGGCGTCAGGTCAGATGAAACAAATTATGTAGGCAGTTCAAATTATGTTCGTTTAGTGAATGACGAAGAAAGAGACAATATTTCTTGCATTTGTTTCAGAAATATTGTTCATAGTTACAATGCAGTTCCTGTAGGACGGTATCGTTAATTTTCACAGAATGCATAATCTGGCGAGTTTGTTTTAGTGCCATCCTTCATCCAGAGTCGACATAAAGTATGAGCGTAAGAATGTTAGCCGGCATGAGGATTTAACATATTTTATTTTATTCTTGCGAAGCACAATTTTAAAATGAATTACACATTGCAAGGGACGCAATCTGCGTTTCCGTTCTTAATCACATTTTTGTCTTTTTTAGATTTTATGACATTACGAAATATTTATAAGAGATAGTAGTTATTTTTTTATTCCTAAATTTATGATATTGTTTGAAATGAAATCGTAGGAAAAATTTGGAATTCTGTATCTTCAATAAGTTTGCGTAGAATACTAATCATTAGTTTCTCTGTAAGCAACAGATTCTGAACTATCAAAAATTTGACGTTTGCAAAATTTTGAAAAATTCACCATTTGATAAGAGTGCATTTTATAGACAGCTCTGTGCTAGAAATCTATCACACGCCTTCGAACCATTGCGCAAAACTTATATCTTTTCAAGTACTCTGTGCGTTATTGCCTTTATGAATGATACTGGATCGACACGACAGAAACGTATTTTAATTTCACAGAACTTACAAACATATGCTTTTATTAAAAATATAACTCGCTTTAAAGGATTTTCTAGGTATTTATTTATTTATTTATTTTTTTCTGCAGAACTTTGTCATCAAATTCTGGAAACTGGAAATATTAAGTTGACGCTTTGCCTTCTGACTGCAATAAAGAATTGCTGATAGGTAACTGAGGAAAAATTATATTTATAGATTTTAAACAAAGACTGAGGTATCTTACTTTCGTAGATAGTGACTTAGACTGATGAAGTTCTTTTGCGGGGGTTCACCAAAGAAGTACGTGCTTAAGAAAAACATTCATAATATCCACTCTACCTACCAGTGGCTGAGTGGAAGAAAGCACTGAATACTGGTATTCTACTTGAGTTAAAGTTTCATCGAACAGGTTAACTGCCTATGGGGAATAAGCATTTTCTCACGTGTAGTATGAATGCGAGTAATTTTTTCTAGAATCCTTCACGAAGGCAGTCCACACTTAGACAGACAGTTCTTGCTTACCATGAACATATGAAACAATAATAGTAATATTCAGGATTTGTGGTAAAGCATTGTATAATCAATGTTGCTATAATTCCATAATTCATCACAACCTGAACTAGATCTCCAGTTGTGGAATGAAAAATAATAAAACGGAAACTTCTACCATTTTTTAGCATTTCAACATTTAAATTATTTCTGTGAAAATTTTGAATTTATTTTCACAACTATATCATTATTTTTGGATAATTTTGACAGCATCTGTAACTTACTAGAAGGTATTCTGCTCGATATGGTCTAGCTATTAAGGTAACTACTACAACAATCATGCCTGCAATTTAGGATTATCTTTTCGTCATCATCTTTATTAAGCACGTTTGACTAAACTGAATTTTCTTGGTCAAACGGCTGTTATCGACCACGGTAAATAGAAAATATTGATTTTGCTTACCATCAACTTTGGCGTTATCGTGTATATCCGATCTAGGCATTTAATTAACATTTCTTCAGAAGCATTTCAACTCGAAAACGAAATTTTAAATCAATATCACGAAATGTCATTAAAACCTAACGAGCAAGATTTTAACCATAGATAAAATAAATTTACTCGCAACTTGGAGTGAAGAAAGCTTTGCATAAACATTGCATTTAAGATATACGTTTCATAAAAATAGTTAGAGCTGATGTAATTCTAAATTTTCAGTAAAGTTCTCCAATGTTTTTGCACTGCATTTTCTGCATATCAGAACTTGTAGAATCTTCAAATTCTGATATGCAGAAAATGGAATGCAAGAACAACAGAGTAAACGAAATTGAAAAGACAAAGTTTCACAATTAAATTTGTAACCTAAAAAATTAAACTGAAAAGACAAAATTTTGCAGTCAAATTTCGAATAATCTGCCTTGAAAACAGCTAGTGTATATGAAAGTTTAGATGCAAATGATGGATTTAGTTTTTCATTTCTGTATGCCTTTATCTTTTATGATCCACTTAAGTCAGAGTAATGATACTATCAAAATAAAAAGGAAAAGTAATAGATAAAAAAGGAAAAACTGAAGAAAATTTAATTTTCTTCGCGCACAATTTCTTTTAATTGGACATTTGTTACAAGAAAAAAGTAGTTTACGTAACTAAGGTTAAGCTCATGTTTAGTTTGAAAATACTTGACATTCAGAGTAAAAAGTGATTTAATTTTGTATTTTATATTTAAAATTAAAAGTTTCTTCTTTAAATATATTTCTTATCGCATAAGATTAAGAAAATAACTATATCATAGCTATTTCTGCAGCACTTTTCCTTCTTTGATAAACCTTCCAAGACTAACCCGAGCCCTGTTACTAACAAAATAGTGTATTGTTTGTATACTTTTGTATTTTGTGTATTTGTACTTAAACTTTTAAAATAATGCCTGCTGATGCGAACCGCAATTTTATTGGGCACATGATTGTTAAAGAAACGTAACATGCGTTACTTTCTTAAACAAGCCGCCCAGACGGTATAGTGGTTAGGGAAGCCTGTAGTATCGAAGGGCCCGGGTTCGAATCCCAGAAAAGGCATGGATGTTTGTAAATCGAATTGTGTCGAATTTGTAACGAATTGTGTCCTTGTAGCACGGGGGCGCCCTAAATATGAGGAGAGCCGAAAATACCCTCGAGAGGATAGTGGTAGGAGAACAGGGGGAGACCTTAGAACCCGTCCCCTCGGAGTGCTCTCCATTAAAATTGGGGGGGGGAGCGGGAATGAGAGAAGTCACACTGTCACCTGTATGGTGCTCAAGGCTATCCGCAACAACAGCCACAATCTTGCACTTTGCTTACCACTATGAATGTTTTGCGCTTTTTCTGATGTTACTGTCAGGCATATGAGATAAGTCACAACACAACAGCATTTCCTTAAACATTGATATTAGACACGACTTTCCCTTTACGAAGTTTCTTAAAACAAGGCAGAAGGTTCAATAATTTCAATACTGTGATATGTAGATTCCTAAAATAAGGCAGAATAATTTGTAAGCATGATTCCGACACTATGATCTCTAGAGTACTTGGGAAAGGAAAAGTGCTATCTGTAGAGTGAAAATTCCAATTAGCAAAAGATTCATTTTGGTTCCACCAATTAAAAATTATAATTATGTACCCTAAGGACAAATTCGTAAAGATATGCTTGATAAAAATTTTAAAAGGTTCAGTTGCAGATTAAATAAGTAGCTCTTAATACCAATTTTTAAGCTCCTCTCCAAATATATTCACAGGCGTTTTAAATTTAAGTCATTAAGAACTCGGAAAACTGATGTAAATAAATAAATTTCATCAGCAGTAGCTCCGAGAATATTTCGTGTAAATGTGTAGAAAATCTTCCATTTAGTTACTTAAAGCAACTATAAGTGTCTTATAAAAGGTCGTTTTTAATAACATTTTGATTCAACAGAACTTCCTTAAATGCCAGAATTTGTACTCATAAATAAATCTAAAAAGTTGAAAATATTTTCATAAAATTTGTTACATTAAGGAGAATTGTAACTGGAAATGAATGTACAGGCTCGATGTTTAAGTAGTTTGTAAACACGTTTTCCGAGCACCTGATATTTTTATTTAGTTAAGATTCTCTCCCTGAAATGTCCTTAAAATATTCTTCCTGGTTTCTTTATTAAGAAAGGGATGGTTAAATGATAAAAATAATGCTGTATTTAGCTACGTACTTTGGTAATATTGATAATAAACGGAATATACTATTTATCGCCTGGCAATAAGATATTTTATAATGGAGGCCGGTTTGGCAAAACTTTAAAAAATAACAAATTTTCAGTTTTTAATAAAATTAAAAAAAAAATACATTTGATATACTGTTGCTGTAGTCATGTATATGATAAAACCTATTCAAATAGAACCATGGACGATGATGACAGCTCTGGCAATCTGCAAAATGTTATCATCATAGAGGCTCGGTCTCTTAAACAAAACCCAAATTTTAGCAATTAAGCAAGGGTGGCCGGACAATCAAAAATGTGTCCAGTTGTCAGTTCTGTATCCGGGCAGTAATCATAGTTCCTGTAGGGTTTCCTGTAGGGTTGTCAATTTTCAGTACTGATGGCCAGTTCTAAGTGTGACAATGGTTGTAGTAAGTTGTTCGCCATTGATGTTATGGAGCTATACTGGAATTAAAAGATTCTTCAATCTGTATTTGGTCATGACATTTGCGTCCGAAAGCGTGACACTTCGATTTTTATTATTGTTTTGCCAGTTTATCTGCGTTCTCGTTACCTGTGATGTTGACGTGCATTGGCAACTATTGAAGAATGTAGACCTTATTTAACTTTTGAAGCTCGTTTAGGCGAAAGTGGATCCAGTTGGTGACCTGGGAACTTCAATCGAGGATTTGCCTGTAGAGCTGCCTTTGAGTCACAGAAGACAACGATTTCTTTTGTTCGCTCAAAAGTGAGAAGGGAACTATACATGTCAAGTGCCTCCGTTAATGCCAGAAGCTGACAAGTGAAATTAGAAAATTATTGCTCTAGCGCCGATTTTATACTAATAAATAGTATCACCTGGTGTAGTCAGAAATACTTCAGAACCTCCATTACAATCTCATCTGAATTTGATATACTTGAAAAATAAATACAATGTTAGCTTTTGCCAATGTGAAGATCACTGTAGGACTACTTACAAGGTTTAATTTCAATATAATAATAGGGAAAATTTTGAACTACTGTGAGAAATGGTATACTACCGGAATGTGGAATAAAGATACGAAATGGATAAATGCTGCTGATGAAATGGTGTGCTGATCAAATGAGTGAATGCAAAGCTGCTTTTGAAAAATCGCAATATTCATGAAAAGCCATAAACTGAATTTAATTAAACGGCGTGTATGCCTGTGATTCTGTTGAAGGAGAAAATATTATCTGCAATCCTTTTCAAGCAATAAAATTTTTATAAAGTTAATAACGTAGCATAGTAGTTTTTAAAATTCCAATTTTTTACGGTGATCATTCTTTCAGCTTTTATTCACTTTTTTTTTAATTTTAAACTAGCGGAAGTACCCGATGCTAGTCAAGTTACATTTAGAGTACATGTAACATACATGTAACAACAGAAAGAACGACACCGCTGTAATCTTTCTCTAATAGCGATGCAAAAATACGACTTACAATACAATGCCATACATTTTTCAGTCTGATGCGATATGGAACCCACATAAAAAATTTCGATAGAAAAATAAGCTAATTCTCTCTCATTATATCAGCAACAATAGCACGCAATTTTTAATGATTTTCGTTTTTCTAATCATTTCGGCTGATTAAATGTGGCGAAACATTCATCAAAATTGATCAGAAATTAATAACGAGAACAAACAAACAAACACACAACAATACATTCTTCTTTATATGTATAGATTTTGTAAAATTTGCAAATTTTCGATTAACAAACTCTACGATTTGAAAACGAGAAGTAGCAACACTTCGAAATAAAGCATTTATATCTCCAACGCTCGAGACCGTTGCCGCTGAGAAAAATGGGTGGTAAAATAAGCGCTTTCAGAGTTTTTAATTAATATTTCGGCTGATTAAAGTCGCACGAAGATGGGAATAGCCGAAATGGCTTCCTACCGACTTTTGGAATCGGGAATGGCGTATTTAATGTTTGGCAATGCTATTTCTATTTCATTGTAAAACTTACAAATTTTTTATTAGCAAACTCTAGGATTTGAAAGCGAGCAGTGGCAACAACTTTCGAAATAAAGCAGATTTTCATCTCCAGCTTGCGAGACTGTTGCCACTCGGAAAAATGAGGTTGAAAATTATCGTTTTTGCAAGTTTTTAATTAATCTCTGAATTTAGCTACTTTTTCTTGGAAAAAAAGTGGAATTCGATCTTTTCCAGAACCCAGAAAAAAATTGTAGAAAGTTTGATCACGATAGCTATAACAGTGACTGAGTTATTAGAAGACAACCGAACACACATACTTTCTTCTTTATATATATATATATATATAGATAAAATTATTATTTTTCTTCTACATATAATGCAATTTAAATCATTGCTTGAGAATATTACATTAAAATGATATTAGTCATTTCTCTCAAATACAAAGGATATTTGAGTTGTTTTAAAGCAGTGGTCTCAGACTGAACACCCGCAGGACGCATGCGATCTCCGAAATAATTGTATGCTGCGCAGTCCTTTTTTATTTGATTAATTTTATTCGTACTTGTCAAAAAATAAATACCTACAGTTACAGACTTTTTCAATAAGAATAACCGCAATAAGAAATGTATTCGCCAAAGGGCGTCTGCAATTTATTATTATCTTATGCCACAAAAATTATCTGTGATTATTAATCGATTTAAAATTCGTAAATCATTTTATGCCACAAAATCTCCAACGCCAACAAAAAATCTCTAATCCAACAAAAAAAACATTTTTATTTTACAAAATAATTAATTTTTGTTACGTAATTTTTGTAATTATATTAATATTTAGTAGAACGGGAGATATAGAACTGTCTTTTTTTTTGGTGTACATGTAGCAAATTTGTAAGAAATCTCTTTTTCGTAACTGGTAAAAATGAATCAAAATAATAAATATGGATATTTCACTTCTTATTTTTGAAAGGATATGCATCAAGACTATTTAGTCATTACACTATTATGAGACTTATCTGTCTCGTTGGTTTCTGTATCCAAAACTAGTAATGAGTCAGACTGATTTACTTGCAAAATAGGGTGCGTTGTTGTCATATACACTGGAATGAAGTTTGTCGTGCTTTTATTATTGTTCAGGTAAAGAGAAAGTATAAGCTGGAACTTCCGGATTTTACACATAATTTATACTGTTATAGCATATCTCGTAAATAATGCATTTTGAAAATGATAAAAGTGCCCTCATCAGAAATATTTAAGAAAAATCAGCGAGTAAAAGTTGAGAAAATATCTGGTCTTTCTTTAAATTTTACATAGTAATAAAAATTATTTACGAGAATGTAGATTTAAAGGCGCAATACAGAAACTGATTTGACTCTTTCTTCTAAAGTGTGGCTCTTTCTTTATATTAATTTAGATTTCTTTTTGCTTTTACAGACCATCTGTTCAAAAGATAAGTAATTTTTAAAGTATAAGCAAAAAAAAAAAAAAAGTGTCACATGAAAATTTAAAGAGTAGAAAATTTTCTTTTACTTTTTAATGAATTATTGTGTTTCATGCACAAATTTTATTAAAAATGTTAAGTATCTATATCTATTACGAAAATATTCAAAGCAAAGTTTTTCCTTTTTGTCACATTAAAAAAATTACAATTATTTTCGCAAAAGAATTTCTTGAAATTTCAAAGAAAAATATAAACTTTCTAAATTTTCTCAGACAGTTTTTTTTAAGTTTGATGTGAATTAAAAATATTTCAGCATTTTAGAAAAGAAAAAACTTCTATTTATATATCAAAACAAAACTTGAGAACACTTTCTAACATTCTCTGATTTTTAATAGTAAAACAATTATAATTGTGTAAATTTCTTTTTTTTGTATTTTTATGTAGAAATTTACATCACAAGATAACAAAAAGAAAGGATAAAGACATGAATAGTCAATTTACTTTGTAGTGCTATTTCTTTAGAAATACGTTTGTTTGATATTATGTAAGCGTATTTTTTTCTCGTGCTGAAAAGCGGCTGAAAGTTGCCTTGGAAACCGCAAATGATTTTTATTTTTAAGATTTTGTATTCTACTGTGTGAGAGAATAAGAGTTAAAAATGGTTGTGTGAATACTTTCAAGAGGAAAGTAAATAAAGAGTTTTTTTTATTATTACAGTCCACTTTTAATCGTACATAAAGGTTTCTTGGTCCGTCGAGCCGGAGATACAGTGCAATTGGTGAGACAGTGCATTTTTATATCTTTGTGATTAGATAATGCTTTCTGATTAGATAATGGAATTTTCTACGCTTAAAACGAAGAAGCGTGTAGCTAAGACTAAGTTAACTAAATTAAAAGAGAAAATTACTGCGAACTATGCTGATTTCGCTCAGCTGGAACTTTTTAAATCTAAATTAAGTACTTTAATGACTGAAATTTCGGATATTTTTAGTAACATATTTGTAGTTTGTGAAGCGAAAGATATTGATGCCTTTATTGAAGAACAACAGGATTTACAAGATAATATTGATGAGCTATTTTTAGTGTTAACCAGAGTTAATGCTAAGAACGTTAAGGATTTAAGTGCGGAGGCTAATTCTTGTGAAATATCAAGCATTCGCTTGCCTAAGCTAACTCTTCCCGTATTTAGTGGTAGTGTTGAAGAATGGTTATCATTTAATGATTTGTTTAGAACGACGATAGTGGATAATGACAAATTATCGGGAGCCCAAAAATTACAATATTTAAAATGTTCTTTAAAGGGAGATGCATTGAGAATTGTTCAGGCTTTAACTATTTGTGATAAGAATTTTGAAATTGCGTGGAATTTACTGTGTCAAAGATTTTCAAATAAGAGAGAATTACTTTCATCATTATTAAAAAAAATCTTATGTTTAACAAGTTTACAAGCTGAAAATCCTAGTCAATTATTGACTCTCGTAGATACAGTGAAGGAATGTATATGTTCATTTGAGACTTTGGGTTTCAAAGTAGAACAATTCGCTGATACTATTTTGATGTTTATAGTACAATTCAAATTAGATTCTTCAACGAGAAGTTGGTGGGAGCGAACTTTAAAGTGAGAGGAAATACCAACCCTTAATGACCTGCTAGAATTCTTAAAGTCACATGCCAGAACTCTGCAAGCAGGTAAACAACAAGGTGTTAGAAAACAACCTACGAAAGAGAAATTAACCTCTTTAGCTTCAGAGATTCAAGCGCACTGTACGAATTGTAAAGCTGGTCATTCAGTATTGAAATGTAACAAGTTTTTAAGTCTAAATGTTCAGGATCGCATTGATTTTGTCAAGAAAAACAATCTGTGTTTTAATTGTTTAGTTTCATATCATAAAGCTTTGGAGTGTAGAAGTATTTTTAAATGTAAAAAATGCTTTAAAAATCATCATACATTGTTGCATTTTGAAAGGGTTCAAAAGGAGCCAGAACCACTTAAAAGAGTTATCAATAGTTCAAGAGAGTTATCGTTGACTGCTAATCCATTTTCTCCCATAATGGAATCTAGTACCCAATCGGCAAAGTCTGAGGAGAATTTTACGAACTCTAGTCCAGTAATTAAATCTTGTGTATCAGACTTTAGCTTTCAGCGTGAGGTTTTGCTATGTACTGCTGCTATTAAAGTATTAGATTCATCTGGTGAATAACATTTGTGTAGAGCATTGATCGACCCTGGCAGTCAAGCGAACCTGATTACCAAAGAGTGTGCAAGAAGATTAGGGTTACCGAGAAGAAATGCTAAGGTTTTTATTTCATGTTTAGGATCTTCGAATACAAAGACTAACGGAATTGCTCAAATTAGTTTCGTACCGCATTTTCCAGCTAAAGTTTCATTTACAGTTCCAGTACTTATCATCAATAGAATTATTGGAGAACTCCAGCATTTTATTTTAGATAAGCAGTACATAGAGGAATATAATGATTTAATGTTGGCGGATCCGACATTCTACAAGAGGGGGCCTGTTAATATACTGTTAGGCGTAGATGTTTCTTTACCGCTTCTGAAGGGAGAAACGATTAAATGCGGAGAAGGTAAACCAATAGCCTCTCGTTCTAAACTAGGATGGATTATTTCAGGTAGTGTGGATACTTCAACAGAGGATAAACTCACTATCTATGTGAATAATATGCAAGCGGATACTGAGCAGTTGCTGTCTAACGTTTGGAAATTAGATGCTGTACCTACATTTGATTTGCTTACTAAGTCGAAGAGAGCATGTGAGGATCACCTTCAAATCTACATTTAGAAGAGAGGAAAGTGGTGTATACGTAGTGAAATTACCATTTCATTCTTCGCCTTCCCAGCTTGGAGATTCGAGACAGTTAGCTATACGTAGGTTCAAGTCTTTAGAGAATTCGTTATTAAAAAGGCCTCAAACTTATGAACAATATAAGGATTTCATGAGGGAATACCTTGAGCTAAGACATATGGAAAGAGTCCCTGAGAGAGAGATTTTTAC